>WNWU01013616.1:2562345-2622557 GCA_012654045.1 Ptyas mucosa
CCCCTGATAATAAGCCCAATTGGGCTTTTGAGTGCATGCGCTAAAATAAGCCTCCCCCCGAAAATAAGCCCTCCCCGAAAATATTTAAACGCAGAGCTGGAAATCAGGTAAGACAGCAAGAGGAGCCCCATCTTGTTCCATGCGCCCCAAACTAATAAAACCTCCCCAAAAATAAGGCCAAGCGCTTATTTCCGGGTTCAAAAAAATATAAGACAGGGTCTTATTTTCGGGGAAACACGGCATGTAGTGCATTGTCAGATTTACTCCAAGAATGACATAGAACAATCCAGCCAAAGTTCAGTTATTTATTTATACATAACAGACAGCATCTAACTAAATGCTTTCTACCCTCAGCTTACATATTATATGCTGGAAGATTCTAGGGAGTGGTATCTTTACTCTCTTCCTATATCTTCTATCCAGCTCTGAGATGTGCCGCTTGCCTTTAGCTCCTTCTCTGTGGACATCATCTCTCACATGCATTAGCTTTAGGAACTATCCAGATCCTTCCCCTCTCCCCGTTGCCCGCCTAATATGTAAAACACAGTATGAGCGCCATGCCATTATGCAATATTTGTATCTCTCTGTTCTTGGAGCTTATTGGAAGGTGGAGTGAATGTATCATTCAGATTGCTTTATTAGAGCCACAAATGATTGTTATGACTTTTTTGAAATAATTTTAACTTTATGGTAAAAATATTATTTGGTCACTAAGTTCAAAGGTCCACCTAAAAGTATGTTTATTGGATTGCAACTTTAATAACTTGAAGGTTGATGGAAAAATAAAACTTAGCTCATAGTGTGTTTTAGCATTTGTTGTCTTCCATTGAATGGGAATTTATATACGTATCCTTCCCTTCTCAGTGTGAGATTCTTCCACTTGCTTTGGAAAGTAATGTGCATCATTCTTGGTTATATTTTCTGGGAATTGAAACTGAGCATCAGGAAGGATTCAGTTTGAAAAATGCTGCTGTAATAGCGTACAAATGAAAAGTGCAATGCAAATCAAAATTAACAACAAAAAAGTAAGAGCAGTTACAACTTGCAATAACTCTAGAATAACTACTTATCTTTCCTTTGGCTCATTTTCTATTGAAGTTTATTATACCATTAAACTTTATTGGAAAAGAGTAAAAATAGTTATGATGAGTTTTTCCTACTTTGGTAAATCATCTGATAAATAAAGCTTTACTGCAGTCTTAGGCTTGGCAAAACATTAGCAGAATCTTTCCTAAAATTGCCAATTCTTCTAACTTTAATGTGACAGCATAAATTATGAATGGTGTTTGTGTGTGTGTGTGTGTGTGTGTGTGTGTGCCTGAGTACAATAAATAAATATAAATTGAAGGATTACTTCCAACAATTATACATAGAGACTAATCTTAGTACCTGAAACTAAACTGTACATAATACTGTGTATTAATTTTAATGAATTAATTGTACATTAATTTTAATGTAATTGTCTCAGGTCACTTTTTAGAGCATGATAGAGTACATACATACTTTCCACAGTTCTATAGGTCATAGTTTTATTTATACAAAGCTCTTGCACCTTTGTTTAATAGAAACAAAGTAGAAGTATTGCCCCAACTCATCAGGTTTCATAATCTTCTGTCAGTGCTGTATTATTTTTGTGGGCTCTTCAATATTTTTGATTTTTTTAAAATTAATTTCGACTTCCGGGGAAGCAATAGTGAACTGAGCCAACAGAACCAACGTTCCTGGCAGAAAGCACAGCTGGTGAATGAATCAGTTCCCTAAACCTCTCTCTGGATTGAGGAAAAGGCTTGGGATCACCTAGAGTGCTCCTTACAGATTCTCTTTGTGATGAGATCAGAAAAGAGACGTCTCCGGTGGGTTTAAGAGCTTTGGGAGCTGGGAGAGTCAGATTTGTCCAAGCAACAGCTCAAAGCCTTCAAAAGGACAATTTTTAAAAAATTAATTTCATGTCATTTATTTAAATTCTGTATCTAGGGGCAACTTTACTGTTGTCTTTTTTTCAGTATATCAACATGCGATTTTGGAAGGAGTCCTAATGACAGATGGTGAATGTTTGCTATTTTGTAACTGCAGCCTCTCTCTTGATGTTCAGCTTTTATAAAAGTTTCTGTTCGGTAAATTCATGTCATGTCATCAGGCAATCCAGTGGGAAATCCTTGAGTCAAGAATGCAAAACAAATTGTCTATTAAAATATTAAATAGTCATGTAGTATCTCCATACAAATTCATTACTATTCAATTGTTTTATGCCAAGGTTGGGTATAAGCTACAGCTCAATGCTTCTGTAAAATTTTTGAATACTATATCATTCTTTTGGATTCCTAAAGCATGACTTTATTTATTTAAAGAATTTCCCTAGTTTACAAGTTTATAAAACATTTTTAAAAAAGAGATGAAAACTTCATGAACACATAATATGATATACAGTATATATTGTTGTTATTAATATCCTTTCTATTTAGTTACAGATGACTAAAATAACAAAAATAAAAGCTTTCAGTCATTAGCCAGTTGTTTTTACAGTCAGGCTAATGATGCATAAGTTTAGGAATATTCTTCATGTATTTCCTTCAGGCATAATGCTAAATCAGTCATTCTGCAGATAACTTAGTATTCTGAGTTGAGAAAGCCTTGAGAAGTATATTTCTTGAGAATTAAGAGCATTCTTTGAATTCAGCAAAATTAGTTGAGAATTGAAGGCCAAATACCATAAAGTGATGACCTGAGGTGAACATTGAAACACTGGCAGACAAATGAATAGTATACTTTCCTATTACATGTAGTCCTCAACATACAACAATTTGTTTAATGACCACTTTAATTTAAAATAGAACTGAAGAAAGTGACTTGCAATAGGTTCTTGCACTTATGTCACAGCATTGCTAAGGTCATGTGATCAAAATTTGGGCGCTTGGCAACAGGCATGTATTAACAATAGTTGCAATGACCCACAGTCACATGATCCCCATTTACAATCTTCCCAGGAGGCTTCCAACAAGTAAAATTAATGGGAAAGCTGGATTGTCCTAACGACTGCATGATTTGTTTGCAACCATGGCAAAAAAGGTTGTAAAATTGGGTGTGATGCACTTAACAATTGCATCTCTTAGCAACAGAAGTTCCAGTTTCAGTTATAGTCATAAGTCAAAGACAGTCTTTATAATAGTATGACCTCAAATGGTCAGAAAGTTGTGAATGTCTTAACTTAAGTAGTACTGTTTATTTTCTGGTGAATTTTTTATGTTGCCTCTTGCTAAGACTGATAGTTATGATGCTATCAATAGTATATACCGGTAGTATTTTTAATGCACCTAATAACTTATGTAATAGTATGTTCCATTTAGTCTACCAGGTTATAAAATAGAAATCCTTGTGCTTTTTTTAGCCTGCATGCCATTGCAAAAGGAAACATTCTATGGCCTTTTGTTTTATAACTTACGTATGATAACATAGCTTTAAATGTTCATTCAGTGGAAATTGGAAACAGATAATTCATTTTTTCTGAGCTGATTTATCTTTAATTAATACATCAATTATATCACCTGATAAACTAATACCCTAATCACCTATTGACCTCCAGGCATAGAGAGAGGTTATGTAGGAAATTAGTATCTTAAATTATGCTTAAATTATTGACTATTTTGAATATGATGTGGCATGAAAACATCTATGTGCATTTAAAGTTTGCTGCCAACAACTCCAATTATCTGTCCCATCTCCAATTTAAAGGAGAGTCAAACAGAGGTGTCCCCTCTGCTCCCCCCCCCACATTTTTCACAACAGTAGGCATTATCCTCCAACATCGGACAACAATCTTCATCTAGCTTCCTCTTCACTGATGATGCCTTTGTTGAAGTCTCCATGTTCTAGCAAGTATATTGCCATGTTGAAATATTTGATTTATTATTTTCAATATTAAGGTTTCTTTAAATAAATGATGTGACATCTGACACTGCAATTGGAAAATTAATGTCATTCAATTTGAATAGACTAAGAGTTTTAAATTTGGGGGAATATATGTTCAATCTAATACTGTGGAGTCCTGGATAGTCTCTGAGCTGGATAGTCTCTGATGTTGCTGGGAATGTGGTTTTCTCCTTGGTTATTCCTTGATTAGGATATTGTTTTCTGCTTGATTACTTGCCTGGCGTTAATCTTTGCTTATTTGCTAGAGAGGATGTCTTCTGGTCTTCTGCTTCCTTCTTAGCTTTTTTGTTGTCTATTTTGAATTGTCTGTAAATGTAGTGTTTCTGTATGTGTCTATTGATGGCTGATTTGTCTGAATGCCAAGCTTCCAAGAACTAATAAAGGAGAATATTTGTAGCTCGAGGTTGAAATGAGAAGTCCTTGGTGCTCTCTGAGCTTGTTTAACATTTGTATTTAGCTGTATCTAGGATGCCCACAATTTCCCAGTTGAAACTATGGGTAAGTCTGCACATATGTTGTGAAATTAATTACCAACTCAGGCAAACAAGCAGTAAACAGCAGCCTAATCAAGGAACTACCTAGAAGAAAACAGTATCTCCACCAATACTGTTCAGGGAAAGCCACTGTGTATAAACAGAGAGCAACACTCACTCCCTTTATTTATTTATTTATTTTTCAAATTTATATGCTGCCCTTCTCCCGTAGGACTCAGGGCGGCTCACAAAATAAAAACAACACAACAGTCCAAGTACTAAAATTAGTCAATTTAAAATCCCCAGACAATTAAAAAAACTTTGCAGCAGATCAGGGAATTGGCTGAAAAAGCCATGTCTTCAGCTCGGCGTGGAAAGTGTGGAGGTCGGGGCTGTCTGGAGCCTGGTGGGTAACCCATTCCAGAAGGTCGGTGCGGCCACAGAGAACACCCTCATCCTGGGGGCCGCCAGACGACATTGTCTGGCCAATGGCACCCAGAGGAGGGCAGTCCTATGTGAGCGCACTGGGCGGTGGGAGGCCGGTAGGAGGTGGTCTTGCAAGTACTGCCCATGCCATGAAGGGCTTTATAGGTGAGTACCAGCACCTTGAAGTGGAGTACCAGCACCTTGAAGCAGAGTACCAGCACCTTGAAGCGGATCTGAAGGGCACTAGTAGCCAGTGCAGCTCGCGCAGGAGAGGTGTTACACGGGAGTAACGGGATGCTTCCGTAACAACCTGCGCGGCCGCATTCTGGACCAGCTGGAGTCTCCGGGTGCACCCCAAGGGCAGCCCCATGTAGAGGGCATTGCAGTAATCCAACCGAGAAATGATGAGAGCATGAGTGACTGTACGGAGGGCATCCCTATCTAGGAAAAGGCGTAACTGGCACACCAGGCGAACCTGTGCAAAAGCCCCCCTTGTCACGGCCGTCAGATGATCCACCGAGGACAGCTGTGAGTCAAGGAGGACGATTATGAACCCTTTCAGGGGGAGTAAGCAGCTTCCTCCCCATCAAAAGTGATGGGGATACTTTATTTTTTTTTTATTTGATTTATATGCCGCCCTTCTCCGGAGACTCAGGGCGGCTTACAGTGCATTAAGCAATAGCCTTCATACTTTTGTATATTTATACAAAGTCAGCTTATTGCCCCCACAATCTGGATCCTCATTTTACCCACCTTAGAAAGGATGGAAGGCTGAGTCAACCTTGAGCCTGGTGGGATTTGAACTTGCAGTAATTGCAAGCAGCAGATGTTAATAGATGTTAATAACAGGGTGCTTTAAACCACTGTACTACAGGCTCTGTCATACTAGATCATGAAACGCCGGTAACCACAGCCACTGTCTTGGAGGGGTTGAGTCTGAGCCTGTTCCTGCCTATCCAGGCCCGTACCGCCTCCAGGCACTTAGACATCACGGAGAGGGCATCCCTGGGTTGATCCGGGATGGAGATGTACAGTTGGGTATCATCAGCATATTGATATTGATATGCTGATAATACCTTTAGCACTGAAGATGTTACCTAGTCTGGTGACAAAATGTCTGCAGGCAAACAACCAGGCTCAGAGGGCACTACAGACTCTACAGTTCAACCCTGGCTACATATGTTCTTTTCTGTTGCTATTATTCAAAGCCATTGGAAGTCTGGTGACATACACCTTTAATAAATTGCTGTAATATTATTCACCATTCTATACTTCCAGCTAAAACTTAATATTACTGATTTTAAGAATCAATTAACATTGTACCAGTCGTCTGTTGTATTTTTGTGCTAGCAACAGTGCACATTGCATTAATAACATTCAGGTTTTAATATCCAGCTCAAATGACTCTTAATCTTTTGCTTCTTACAAAAGATTGCCTCAATGGCAGAGAAAGCAAACACTTACTTTATCTTAAAATTCATTGTGCCCATTTACTGTTCCATTATCTGTTATCATTAAAGAAAAGCAAATCATTCTAGGAAACAGCTCATTATTTTCACAAAGTGGCTATCCGTTATGCAAGCCTCATAAAAAGCAGCCATTTCTAGAGTTTAGGTAAAATTGATTATGCTGGTTTATCCTGCTAGAGAATGCTCATGAAATAAAGTGCTGTATCTTGGTAAGTTCATTACTACTATGTTCCTTCAGGATACCAAATGAGAATTTTAAAATTTATTACTGGATGACACCAAATCCATCTTCTGTGGCATCATTTTTGTACCTTTGGCCAGTTGGTGGCTACATCAGAACTTGTGAACTGAAGATGTTAGTGATGATAGTAATAATTCCTTATTTGTCCCTACTATCTGCTACTCAATGGCACTGGAATCTTGTTTCAGTTACCATTTTCTCTAAAGCAAAAAGACAACACATGATCAAGGATGGGAAGAGCCTCGTTAGCTGTAGCTACCTTGTACTGTATATTTCCTAATATATAGATGGGAGGCTGAAATCACTACATGGAGGTGTAAGGAATACTGCTTCTCCATTCTGCCCTATATAATCTGCCCATGCAGTATTCTCTGCATCACCTTCTATAGATAGATTGCTTTTTCCTGTGTAGGAAGAGAAAAGAAGCATTCCTCACCCCCATTTCTTTTCTATGGAGAATTATATCATGATACAGATGAGTTTATGAAAAAGAATCCACTTTCCTCCATCTCTGCCCCAATAGCTGACCTCCGTCAGATAGGTAGGAGTTCGAAACATCAGTAGTCTTCATTGAGCAACTGCCCCCATTTAGCAACCATTCAGTTACAACACTGATAAAAAAGTAACTTTGCAACCAATCCTCACATTTACCATCTTTGCAGGCCTGTAAAGAAAGGAAAGGTGAAGTAAAATCACAAACACAACCATGATTTCAATTTGTAGTCTCTTCATTTAATGACCAAATTGCAGATCCCAAATGTATTTGCTAAATGAGGATTACCTGAAGTTCCTGAACTCGATTGAATTCCCAGTATTAGCCTACTGACTTTAATCCTTCCTTAGCTATTGTAGTCATTCTTGTGAATATTGTTTTACCTCTGTCATTCTGTGATTCTTTTATTCTTTTATTCTTTTATTTATTTTACCATTGTTTAGAAGGCTAAACATTGTACATTAATTTCATTATTGTGGTAATAGAATTTATATTTAGGCTTAAGATGTCTGCATTTATTTTCAGTCCTTTCCATAGAAATTATTTAACTTGAATTTCTCATCACTATCATGTATTAATATTGAAAAGTTCAGTGTGAAAGAATGGAAATAAAATTAGTACTAAATCAGCTTTGTTTCCTATGTTTTCATATTCATTAATCCATTGATATTAACCTAGACAAACACACATGTAAACATAAATAGCATCTCTGCATACAGAGGGCTCGAGCTTCAGTTTTGCCATTGTCAATTAAAATAGTAAGTAAAAATGCTATTCTTACTTCCAGTCAGAGCAACGGTTCTGATTTAAATGGAGTAGCAAGTTAAGGTCCTTTACACTAAGGATTTATGCGGCCATCACTTAAATGATGCAAAGCTTACAAAGCCTGTATATGTTGTTGTTTCAACATGATTGGACTAGTGCTAAAATGACTCATCCACTTTGCAGATGTTACTTGACGTCATTAGCCAGATGACAACTGTCAAAAGTTTTAGCAAGCTAATATCAAGACTTATCTAATAGGACAATATAGATGAATAGCCCCCAATGTAGCCATTAGTGTTTTACTACACCTTCTGCAATTTAGAGCAACCACTATATTGGCAAAGCTCCTTTGAAGAGCCTGCTACTGAGCTAATTGGCTTCTTAAAAGATCTGGTATACCTCAGACAAGTAGATGGGATATGTATCTCAAGGTTGAGTTGTGTGCATTGAGCTGCCTTTGGACAAAGAATTGTTGCTGTTCAGTTGCTAAGTCATGTCCAACTCTTTGTGATCCCATGGACTGATAGCACACCAGGCCTCCCTTCCTCCACTCTCTCCTGGAGTTTGCCCAAATGTCTATTCATTCTGTCCATGACCCTATCTAATCATCTCATCCTCTGCCATCTCATCTTCTGCCATTCTCCTTTTGCAATCTTTCCCAACATCAGGGTCTTTTCCAGTGACTCCTCTCTTCTCATTATTTGGCCAAAGTATTTGAGTTTCTGAACAAAGAATATTTTTATACAAATAACTTTACAACAGTTCATCATTTAAATGCAATCAATATTTCATTCGCCATGGCCAGCCTTTTTCTACTGAGCATGAACAGTCATTCTTCTAGCTAAATATACACAGGATTAAAATGCAGGTTCTTCATATTTATTAAAATAAGGTTCCAAATGTCTCGCAGGATTAAACATCCTTTTAATAAAGAACAGTTTACAGTCCATTAGGGCAATATGTAAAAGATACCTCTGCTCTCCAGGTGATCTTAACTATAAAAACGAGCAATCTGTATCAGCTATCCATTGTGTATGTGTGTTTTATGAGAGTGAAAATTCGAGTATATACAGGAATTTTTTTTCAGTTTCTCTTATCAACAGCAGGCAGTACTGCACTAATTTCCTTCTATAGATAGAAGACAGTTCTAAATGGTTTTATTCATTCCCAATATTTTCCAATACAACGTGGCTGACATGTAAATGAGCTACAAGCTGTTAATTCTTCTGGCAAGTTTTTCATTGCCTTTATCTAAAAATGTAAGTGCAGCATGAGGAAGAGATCACACTTACCGTGTCTAACTGATTTTATCTCTTTTTTAAAGTTTTATTTGCTTCTTTGATTTCTTGATCCAAACTATTATTCTAAGCCCTTTTTATACTGATGCAGGTTTTTCCCCACATTTTTCAGTGCTTCTTTAAACATCAATTAAATTGCCAGAGTAAAAGAATGAGAAAACATTGCTCTGTATCACAAAATGAAACGGTAACAAAACACTTAGCAATAATGAATGCTTGCTGTAGAAAATTACATGGAGTGCAATCATAATTTCTAACTAAATTATATATTTTGTTCTCTCCATTGGCTATGTTTCCAATAACTAAAAGAAATGCCACCGTACATTTTTATTTGTCAAGTTAGTAAATAGTGCCTTTGGCATCTAGGTGCCATTAAAAAATATTCATATCATTGTTTTTCAAAATAAGCCCCAAATTTTTTTTTTAAAAAAAATCTGTATTATTATTTTAGAGATGTAACCATTTGTTAATGCTACACATCTGCAAACATTGGAGATTCCTGTGAATAAATATACTATGGAGATATAACCATGGAGTCCCATGGAATGTAGACACCTCTGAATACATATTGTGTCTTATAATTTCCAAACCGCTTAAAAATTAGAGCTTTCGGATTGGATTATCAAACCATGAACAGAGTTGTCTATATTAGTTAAACACCCTTGGTAGGAGAAGCTAAGAAGACCAGAGCAGAGAACAGGAGTATGACTGAGTAAACCAGAAATGTAAAAAATGGTTGTTTCTATGATGAGCAAATGTGGCCAGTATGAAGTCAGTTTTTAAAAGCAATTTGGTTCTGTCACAGTCCTGGAAATTGAAGCTAAGTATATTAACATTAAAAAACAGCCAGTTTGTAATTAAGGCACTAGGCTAGAAACTGGGAAACAGTGAGTTCTAGTCTGGCCTTAGGCATAAAACCAGCTGGGTGAACTTTGACTAGTCACAAGGAATTAACTTTGACACAAAGACACTTTCTTAACATAACTGGTTTATATACTTTAGTAAAAATATTAAAACTAAAAACACTGAAATGTTTATTTTAATTGTAAGGCACTTTTCCCAGAAGTATTTGAAAGGGTGCCACTACAGAGAAAATCTTCAGTTCTGCAAAAAAATAACATACTTTTCCCATTGGTAAGATGTCATCCAAAGTGTTAATAAAACATAATTATTTCTAGAATTTTTCTTTCTTTCCCTTTGTGTATCTATTAGTTTGCAAGGTTTATATATAGCTTCAACTGAAACTGATTTGGGGCAGCTCACAAACACTCATTATATAAATATGACTAAAAAGTATGAAATCTAAACCTTAAATAATAATACAATACGACATCAGTGTCAAAGGAAAGTAATATACATTAATTAACCTCCAGATTACTGGAGGGAGTAACTCACAGCATTCTTGTTTCCAAAGCTTGTTCTTTATAATTTATTTTACAAAAAAATTGATTTAATTATCATGTGCAATATAAGCAAAAGTATGAAGGATTCTCAAAAATCTCAAACTTGAATTTGCAGAAAATGTCAAGAATTAATGCTCTACATTCCATTGCTGAGTCCCAGTAGCAATTCAACATTTACCATAACCTCACCTGAATTGCATGTTTTTTTAAAGACAGAACTGAATATCTTACTTTGTTGATAATACATATCTAAATCCCTGGATGATCTCGCCCAATGGCTTCATACAAATTATTTCAGAAGTTCCTCAATATTTATGAAAATGAACTGCAGCTATGATTAAAACCTACACAGTACTCATGGAGCCAGTTGGGCAAGTTTTTTTTAATAATATCAAATCATCAAGGAAAACAGGGTGCCACTCCCCTTGGATGTTTCTAAAGAGATATTATTCATCACAATGACCAGGAATATTTCAGCTTTTAGAACCAATCTTAAACTGACTGAAATTGATCCCAAATTGCCTGGAAGCCTCTTGTCATAAGGGTGAATTCTAATTTAGTGATCACTGAAGAAAAAAGTTAAAAGTGCATTTAATATTATTATATCTTTGGAGAAATCAGTATATGTGACTCAAAATATTGTGAAACTCAAAAAGATTCAGAAAAGGGTGGGGTTGTAAAGAGTATCAAGCAATTATTTGGAGAAGAAAATGTATAAAGTTTAGGTTTTTTTTATTATAGACAAAAACTAAAATACAGACATAATAAAAGTACAGTGGGTAAAGTATAATGCATGTCACATAATATTAGAAGATATGATAATTCAATGAACATAAATGATGGGAAATTCAGGGAGGTAAATGAAATTATCTACTTAACGACATTGTAATGATCATAACTAGATTATTTTAAAAAGAGGATTGATTAATTAATTTAATTAATTAATTATTTTAAAGGGAGACATTTGTGGAAGATGTTTTAGTCTTCAATAACAGCAATCTCCAGAGTTAGACCAGTATGTTTCAAAGCAGGTACTACTTATATTGAAAATCAAAGGAACTAGTGTTAATATCCTTATACTGTATTGTTCTGTCTTTTAAAACCTATCAGGTTCTGAGTTGCATAGAAGTTCTCACAGAAAACTAATTGCCTAGATACCCTCCCACAGGTGAATAGTGGATCCTTTGTCAATAGAAAACTGTAGAAACTATAGAAAATGATACTGGATTTTGGTTTGATTCAGCCTGATGTCTTGTTATATTCTTATGGAATTGTAATTTTTTTCCCTGGCTTCTCCACCTTCTTTTCTGCAGTCATAGAATTATAGGGCTGGAAGAGATCTTGAAGGTCTTTGCTTCCAACTCCCTGCCCAAGGCAGGAGTCCTTATTCTACCTCGGACAAAGCGTTGTCCAATCTTTTCTTACAGCCATGGAGAACCTACAACTTCAGGAGGCAAGATGTTCCAGTTACTAATTGTTTCACTGTCAAGAAATTTATCCAGGTTCCAGGTTGGATCTTCCTCTGATGAGCTTCCATCCATTGCTTCTTGTCCTGCCCTCTGGTGCTTTGGAGAATAAATTGATCCCTCCCCCCCCTTTTTTTAATCTTGTGACACCCTTTCAAGTATTGAAAGCTAGCTATCATGTCACCCTTAAGTCTTCCCTTTGTTAGGCTAAGCATACCTAGTTGCTAGCCATTCATCATATGGTTTAGCCTCCAGTCTCCTTGTCACCTTTGTTGCTCTTCTCTATTTCTAGTGCTTCAGCATCTTGTTTGTATAGTGGTGACCCAAACTGGATGCAGTATTTCAAGTGTGGTCTCATTGGTGCAGGATAAAGTGGAACTATCACTTCCTGTGATTTTGGTGCTTGTCTTCTTTTGATGCAACCTAACACTGCATTGACTTTTGTGGCAGCACACTTAAGTGATGGTCCACTAGGATGCCTAGATCCCTCCCACAGGTCAAATGGTGGATCCTTCGTCAATGGATACTTGCTGGGTTCCCAGAGTGACAAATGCATACAGAATCAATGATATTTTTTTCCTCCATCAGTTTGACTCATGATTTTTTTGGAGAGGAACATGGAAGTTACTGCAGAAGTATCTTTACTGCAGTAAAATAATGCAGAAGCATTTTGCCTTTCTATGTTATATAGAAAGCAGTTTTCAGCAAAATAACTGAATTTAGTGCCTACTTTAAGAGGGTATAATCCATAAAATCAAATCAGAATAATACAGTGTATAATTCCCACAAATACTAGTAGCATATATTTTCATGTTTCATACTCAGTCTTTATTGCACTTTGTGGAAGGAGACAATTCTATCCACTCTGGAATTGTTTTGATGTGTACTAGTCTTGCAAATCTTGGGGATCCATCAATAATACCTCCCTTTTGTTTCTGACTATCACCAGTAAGCTGGCATGTATTACATATAGTGTCCTTTGGAAAGAATAACCCGTCTTGTATGCTTTGACATGACAAAGAACTCAGAGTATTGTGGATAAAGTAGTTGTGCAGCTCCAGTCAATATTTATCATGTACATTTCAAATAAAATACGAAAGAGTTTGGTTATTACCAATTCTGTGAGACAAAACTGGTGGAGCATAGTTTTAGAAGGTAAAGATAATGGTTTTGTGCTTCCAAAACTTCAGAATATTTCCAGTTCTTCTTAATTCATTGGCAAAAGTCTGGATTACTGGTCTTTGATTTTTGATTCGAGAATCTCATCGTAATAAGGCGGTAAGATTTATGCCTTCTACTTACTAGCTTTCTCCTCAGTGTTGTCAGTTTATTTCTGACAGTGCTTGATCGTTTTCTCTGTCTCCCCTTATGTAGTGTCTGTTGCTCTGAATCAAATCTTCTCTTCCACATTCTCCATCATTTTTACCACTTTCTTCCTATCCTGATTCCCACCACATAAACCAATGTTTCTTAACTATATAGGGTAGACGTCAACATTATTCTTTTTCCTGACTCATTACATTGAGCTAAATCTTTTTCCCTAAAATACAGAAATTTACTCCTCTCTGTATTTGACACTGTTGATCTCTCTGAAACAATCCCATATTTGACTCGTGCCTTGCAAAATGCTTGAGTCAAAACAATATGGTTCCTTGCAACTCACATTTGCTGATGCCTCAAGCTCCCATTTGCTAGGGTCCTGCCATCTGCTTAGTGGCTAAGATGTTAACTTAAGGCCTGGGGAATTACAGAGTGACATCTAGAATTGTATTTCTTGTTAGGAAAAATCCAGCAAGTTGTCAAAGCAATTTTCTGAGAACAGAAACTGTGGAAATCGCTTGGAAGATTGGAAGAACAGAATATTTCTTTGCTGAAATTTTAGATCTGACCATAAACAAAATGAACAATCTTGCAATTGTTTTAAGTCTCAGGATGGCAGTCTAAAGTTTGGCCCATTTTTGTTACAGATTGGCTGCATAAAAACTCAAATTGCAATATTATCTCTCCTCTCCATTCCTACACCTGTTCCCATATGAGCACAGAGGATGGAAGTATAGATTTAATATAGAAAATATTATTCAAGACTGACATCTGTTGACTAAGACTTATATGCTGCTTTACAGTGCTTTACAGCCCTCTCTAAGTGGTTTACAGAGTCAGCATATTGCCCCTAACAATTTGGGTCCTCATTTTACCGACCTCGGAAGGATGGAAGGCTGAGTCAACCTTGAGCCTGGTGAGATTTGAACTGCCAAATTGCCAGCAGCCAGCAGTCAGCAGAAGTAGCCTGCAGTACTGCAGTCTAACCACTGCACTACTGTGGCTCTTTCCGAAGAAAAGTGGTTTGGAAAATCTAGTGGGGGAAATGGGTAGTTACATTTATTGGGGCCTGAATGAAAGAGAAGAGCCAATTTGTAGTCACAATCAATTCAAAATTCCAAATGTGGCTGCAGATCATAAAATTGAAGATTCTTGCACTTGACTTATATCTCTACCCAAAGAAGGGTTCATTTGATATTCTTTCAATATCCTGACTTGTTATTACTACACTTGTATTTAACTCTCAGAGGGGAAAAAACATGGTATGTTAATTAGAAAGTTTCTACATCTCTGACAAGACTTAAGTTCTCATGAGGCTGGGCAAAAAAAAAATAAAAAAATAAGTAGAATACTACAAGCATGCAAATGTGGTGTTGCTATTTCTAAAATACACATATGCTTCCAGAAAAGTAATATTTTGCCATATTGTGGAGCTGTCTGACTTTCAAATCTAAAGAGCCAAAATGAAAGTGAGGACAGATCCTCCCCCCACCCCCCTTGGAAATAAACAGGTGATAAGAAATGACTTGAAGGTTGACTAAAGGAAATCAGTGGGACCTACCAATTACAATTAAAGGAGAAGAGATCCATTACTATGGAACAATACAATTTGACTACAGAAGAAGTAAAATCTGGTTGGGAACAATGTACTTAGAAATTACAAGATTATCTGATATTACAATAATATAGAAGAACAACAGATTTTATTGCATAAAACAGAGAGTGATTTGAAGGTAGATTAGAATTTTTTAAAAAAAAAATGTTACAAAAATAACATGGAAAAAGATGCTGTGAACCTGAAAATGGATTTTAAAATGTCGGAATAAAAGAGTAGTAAGAAAAAAGATGCCACAATTGGTTTACAAATGAAACCACCTGTTGTCTTAATAATTAAAGGGAATGTACAAATAATAAATCAGAAGAGTGACTTGGAAAGTCTTCTTATTTTGGATTTACAAAAGGGATGTGTTAAACTAATAAAACTGTTCGGGGGAGGAGACAAAGATAAAATGATAAGAAGTCAACTTGTAGGACATCATTTGATAGAATTAAAGAACAAGAAAAGTAAACAGAAGGAGGAGTGGACTTATTTGATTAGGGTTCATACATATATTGAGTTTCTGAGAGCTATTAAGGGAATTTCTTTTTAATTAAGATTGAATATGAGAAAGTAGTAAGTTGGAATATAAAATTGATGTATTAAATTAAGGTTAGACTTTTGCTGATTAGAATTTAATGATGAGTTTTTATAATCTGATTTTTGATATGGGATGGGATATGGGAAATCACTGAAATATTAGAGAAGGTATTAAGTTACTAAAGTTGTTTATACTTATCTGGAGGGAGTGGGGAGTCATCGTTTTCTTCTTTTCTTTTTTCTATCTCTTTGCCCTTTTCTCTTATTTACTTTTAATATTTTTCTTAGTTTGCATTTTTTATCATTATAAAAAAGATTAAAGGTGAAGACACCTCTATTTCTCTCATCCCTTTCATATCAGACTAATGGGTGACATAAGCTGATCCCCTCCCCAGTGTCTTTTAGTGTTAAGAGAATTTAAGATTGCTCAGATTCACAGCATTCCCAGAGCAATCCCTGTCTATCTTCTGTCATATTTCATTTCATATTTCAATTTCCAGATGTCAAAAAGAAGCAAACAGAAGAGGTGCCTGGACCTGGTTACGATACTGCATAGTTGTCAGCCTTGCGAGGTAATCCAGACAAGAAGTACTAACTCATAACTACTCATAACTACTAACTTTAACTTTACTACAAGGTAACATTAACAAAATCTTGCAAGTCTGAAAGTATATTTCTCCCCATTTCCCTTTACACTCCTTCAGGAAACTAGGAAAGGTCCCTTCTGAGATGTTTGCCTGCCACATCTTAGGTGCCTTTTATCTATTATCTGGTCTGCTATCATTCTTCCAACCTCCCCAAATCATTCTCACATAACATTGCAGTATTTGTATAGGATAGGTAGATATAATCTGTTCGGTTTGCCTAGTTTACACATATACCATTACCAAGTTAGTTTGAATTAATAGAATTTCTGAACTGTGATGCTGTTATCTAGGGAGAAGTTAGGAAGGAAAATGAATCCCTATGGATTTTACTCTGGTGGCGGTCATTGCTGTTTCAAGACTGTGAGCCAGTATTGTCCAAAGACATTTCTGAGGATGTCACAGAGTGCTGTTTCCTCCCCACTGAAGTGATACCTATTTATCTACTTGCATTTGCATTCTCTTGAATTGTTAGGTGGGCAGGAGCTAGGGAAAGACAGGTACTTATCCCATCACATGACACTCAGGTCTCGAACCTAGATTGTCAGCTTTCCAGGGGAGAGTTAAACAGCACATAAACAAGGCAGGTTTGTTTCTGAACATATGAATATCAATATTAGCACCCTTGCCTACTAATGTAATTTGTACTCTGGAATCATCCTCAGCTAAGCGCAATATCTAATGCCAGAAAGAGTGCAGGTCCTTTCTAAACAACCTGTACAATTGCATTTAATATTGGCAGGGTTTCCAATTCGTAGAGTCTTCATTTCATCCATATTTGGCTTTGGTTTATTTGCAGTCTCACCAATAGTTCAGAATTTCCATCCCTTACTTGGTGGTGAAAATGGGAAAAACATTTCTGATTTGTATATTGGTGTTACTATACCCCAAAACTCTCTATACATCTCCATCGCTGTCCTGGGAACTATGGTGTGGATTAGTTTCTTTTTTAACTTTAACTTATTATAACACTATAATATGGAATCCTATTTCAGAAACTCAGAGTACTGTGATTGATGGTATCAAAAGTTTCCAAACCAATCCAGGAGAATTTTAAAAAAGTTGCACATCACTGTACAGTGAACATAATGGAACTGCATTCTCCATAGCTAGGGGAGGGCAGTCAAAGGTATTTCTCAGATCAAAGCTGAAAACTAAATTATTAGAAATAAATTACTGAAAAAGATTCTGTGCATTTCTAGGTACAAAGCAGCATGATTTAAGAGGACCAGTCAGGGAAAGGCTCATTGGTTAAATCTGAATCCACATAATTAATACAGTTGATGACAGTTTACAAATAATAACAGTTGATCCAGGTAACATAAAAAATCAAATAAATATGAAAGTGATGCATGTTATCACAAGTTACTGTATATAAATTACATAAATTATTCTGACTGATTTGGAGGAAAATAAAATTGTATCTGTTGCGTTTAAATTCTGCTGAATAGAAGTCCCATAAATTAGGGTTTTACTGTACAAGATTATTCAGTTTGCATCCTAGATAGTTTAACTTGTGCTTTATCTCCAAGAATCTGCTTGATTCTTCTTTTTTAAACAAAGCAACCACAATTATTTCAGAACAGAAGAAAGTACAAAATGCATTTGAGTTTGCAAATATAAGTGTATTTGGTGAAGCTTTTTTTCATAAATTTTCTTCACACTGATAGCTATGCTACCTAGGGATTAAGGACATTGTAGCTCAAGTAATTTGGAAATCATAATTTGGGGAAAAGTCAAGCCATACGATCCTTGCTAATATGTTAAAATTGTAATGGGATTGGGGAGAATTGTATTTAGATATCTCCTTCATCCACTGTGGTATATTTTCTGGAACAAACTATAGCGTTAATGTTTTAGCTGCACTTAATTTGTATATAAACTCAGGATAAAACAAGGACCACAGCAAGAAGAAATCCTTTGTATAGATACCTATAAGGACCCTAAAAGGCTTGGTCACATTCATTTTTATTGCATATACATAATGGTCAGAACAATGCAAGGATCAGCAGCTGCAAGCGTCTTGAATTGAAAACGTAGACAATGGCAAAGTTTTTCCAGGTCCAAAGAACATATTGGGGGGAGGGGAGCTGATAACCCACAAGAAAGAAAATAATATGTGAGGGTGGGGAAATGCTAGCCAACTTTGCAGCCGTAAGCACAAGGTTGCCATCTGAAACTTGTCAGCTTAAGAGTGGCCCACGCTACCCATTCTTTTATACAACTGCAGCATTCAGCTGCTCCTCTACCCCCCCCCCACATACACACCCCACAAAATAATCCCACATGGCATGCTACAAAATTTCAATTTGTTTTTAAAGCCTTCTTCACTGTTATTATGCAACTGAGAGTGAAAAAGTAACTGGCCATTCTCATAGCACTATTTGCATTGGCTATTATTCTCCTAAATCCCCTTTAAACAGCTACATTGTCAACCCATAGGCTCCGTTTAGGGCTACAAAAACGTGCAGATTAATTCGATCAAAGGGATGGCCAAATACAAAATGCAGTTTTCAAACCGCATCAGGGTAGGTTCCTTTTACAGATCACTGCATAGCAAGAGGAATGTAGTACAAGCCAGACTCAGTTTGTAAGCTTTGGCAGGGTAGATTTTTTTTTTTTGTCCAGCTATTCCTACCAAATATATATTTACCTGAGCAGAAATATAAATATTTGTCTGGCAGGGTGATTTGTTGCCACTTTTTTTCCCTTGTAAAAATGGTTTTATTTAGCAACAATTTTGAGGTATCTGAAGGTTCTCTTTTTAGTGACAAGGAGGTACAGTATGTCAGAGTAACATGCTCAGACATATAGCTCCAGTTCTTTGAAGAATGTAATATGTAAGATCCATGTTGTTTCCACCAAACTGGCTTCTAGAAGAGAATAATGAGTTTCATTATTCATAGCTGCAGTTGCTAAATTTAAATGTTTGTGGAGTTATCTTGAGTTTGGTCTTCTAATGAAAGCCATGTCTGATTTTAGGACAGAAGACACTACAATTATACTTCAAATTTTACAATAGTCAGAATAGCATGATCTCTCTCTGTTTCTGTCTCTTCATTAATTCATTTATTTAATTCCTTCACCCTGGACTTGCTATTTATTTCCTTGTTCTAAGAAATCGAGATTATTAAAGGGGTAGACCTATGGTGTGGACAATGCTAAATCATATCTGCCTTCGGAAGTGCAGTACAGTGGAAGACTTGGGTATGCAACTCTGGTTCCTTTGGGAAAGACATGGAATGGCAAAGATCTTTACAGGCAAGCAGGCAGGTGGTTCATCTGATACCTGCTAATGGTTCTGCTGGTCTTAGAGAAACACAGTGGGTTGGACAGATGAGTGAAATGTGGCCTACAAGTTGGAAGTTATCCTTATCTTAAAATTTTTCTGGATGCATATTCAGAAAAGTTTATAGTTCAACTATAGAATTATAGTTGAAAATGTTCGCCTAGTATGACCACAGATAAGCAAGTTTAGAATCACTAATTGGAAGGGATCATGTGAAATACTCAGATAATATTCAGGACACATTTAAATTTGCAATCTTTTAATCATATCATTGCGTGGCAATTAAGTCACATATTAAAGGATTTACACTGCTTCCTTAATTACCATGGAAGTCGATGGAAGACTGATGTTCCAAAGTGAAGCGAAGTCAGCGGAAAGTTAAATTTTAAAAAATGGTCTATCACAGGCAAGAGGCTTATGAAAGTTGGCTTTCTGCCAATCTAAACCTAAATGATAGTATTACATATTGCGCTTTTGTAGGATTAGAAGAAAGATTTATACTGAAACTTTAAAAGTAATATATTCCAGAGTTTCTTTAGCTGCCTTAATTATTTTCATGTTTTAAGATGGCAACATGCTTACTACAACATTTGTACCCTCTTTTAACAGTCTTGCAACTAAATCCTTGTTTTTTTAGAAAGTTTTTTTCTTAATGTAAAATATCAGAATACTCTTTTCTCAAGAAATATGATGAAGCAGATGTGGGGGCTCCTACTGTGTTTCCCTTCTGAAATCAAACCTAAAGCATAGATTGATTTTTTTAATACTCCAATATTTTGCTATTGAATAGAAAGAGCTGGGAAGAAAAAAGGAGAGAATATGATTCAAACAAGCAGGATTCAGTGCAATTCTATAATCACATATGTGCCCTCATTGTGAAATCTGTTTAATCGCTTCTGCATGATTTGTACCATTTACTTTGGTATTTTATAAAAATAGTTGATACTAACTAGGATTTTTGATTTGTATGAACAGGGCTGGATTAAGTGCCAAGATGAATATCCTGGAGAATTAAAAAAAAGAAGATAGAAATGCTGTGTTTTGATTCTTCTGTCTAGTTTCCTAAAGCATGATTTATGAAGCTATGAAAATCATTCCAACCAAGACAGCTAATAAAATTACCTTGTTAGGCAGATGAAAGGTACTTTAACAGTGGCTAAAAATGAACTATTATGTTCTGATTGTGAATTATGTTTTGGATACACATAAATTTACTAATATTTGTAATGACACACTCAGGCACCAGCATATAGAAAGTTGGCCCTTCTGGTTTATCAGCTAGGTTGCCTTACTCTCATTTCTACAATTCTACATTGCTTCTTCTACAGTCTTAAGGCAGTATTAGACTTCTGTGTCATTACATGTCAGGGAACACATGTGTCTGTTGGTCGGAGATGGTTGCATAGCTGTTGCCTTTATACGTCTGTGAATGTTAATGTGTTGTCTAGGGGTTGCTGAAGTTGGATCAACCAATCAGGATGTGCATCTTTACATAATGTATCAATCTTTCTGCAACCATCTGCAACCTATGCTTACCCATTCAACCCCTTCATAGTAGAGGTATGTGTTGGACACTTATGCACAGTTGCGGACAAGACTAAATCAAGCTTGAGAAGGGGATATGGGTCTGTTTAATCTCTACCACAATCTACTCCTTTGCATTTTAAATTCCTTGGACACTGTTGTTTAGTAGTAGTATAGTATAGCCTTTATTATCATTGTACATCATATATACAACAAAATTAGTTAATATAACTATAAATTGGTTTAAATATATGGATACATACTTCTTATTAGCTTCCTTGATATTCTATCATTAGCAGAGTGATCAGAATCACTCTGTGATTCAGAGTCAGTTGAATTCCTTGCCAGAATGAGACTACAGATTTTAGAAGAAGTTTCAAGAAAACTTTTGTTCTATGGATTAAGGTTAAGCAGCTAAAATTCAGATTGAAAACAATGGGAAAAAGTAAATGAAACTTACATGGAAACTTACATGCAGAGTTTCCATGCAGAAATAATAGTATGATCATTTTATCTGGAGATAAAATTGGGAAGGGATGTTGTTTCATAGATCAAAATACATTAATTGCTCATTCTAATATTTCATAAATACTTATAAACATTTGGGTTATTTTTCTAAATATCTGAGAATAATTTGAAGAAATCTTTTTTTCATCTGATTATTTTTTAAAAGCTCAGATAATAATTAACAAATGCAGATAGTCCTTGACTTATGACCGTCACTTAGCAACGATTTGAAGTTATGATGGACCCCCAAAAGGTACTTATGATTTGGTTCCGAAGTTCCCATGGCGGGCAACCCTCTCCCACAATCACATGACCACATTTCAGGCAATTGGCCATCGGCCCACATTTATGGCCATATGCAGTGTCTTGTGGTCACATGACTGGTTTATTACATCTGTTTGTTTGTTTGTTTGCCACATTACAACAAGGCTGTTTGCCAAAACCCCAGTGTTACTTCTGTTTCTTGGCAAAAAATCCCCATAGCAAGCATAGGGTTCACTTATCAACAATGGCATTCACTTAATGACAACATATTCACTTATGACGATGGTGATTATCTTAACTACCACAATAAAAGGTTGCAAAATTGGTCATGTGATGACTCACTTTATGACCATCACAACTTAACAACCGTAATGGAAAGGCTCCA
Source organism: Ptyas mucosa (assembly GCA_012654045.1). NCBI lineage: Eukaryota > Metazoa > Chordata > Lepidosauria > Squamata > Colubridae > Ptyas > Ptyas mucosa. The sequence continues at coordinate 2,584,377 of WNWU01013616.1, forward strand.
TTAAGAGAATAAATTGAGGACTACCTACAAATGATTACAATTCCTGTTGAGTTTTTGAGAAAATAAAGCCTATATTATTTCAATATTTATATAATTATTTATAGTTATTCTTATATTATTGGTTTCAAAATATTTTAAATTGGTTGATACTAAGAGATTGCCTATGGGAAAGGCAAAATCCCAAAATATCTCCATCTAAATTATAGTTGTAATAAGAAGATGGAATGGGCTAGGTTTGCTGTTTTAAGGCTGTATCATTTCGATTCAATTTCTCAGTGAAACACAATTCACTTTAATGGATAAGCCAAGTGCAGCCTTTTCTACTTTGCTATTATTTAAGGGATAAAAGTTAAAGAGCTTTTTATTTGAAGGATATTCTTAATGGGAATAACTAAATTAGCAGAAAAGGTGCAAGCTATTGTTAAATTGAAGGCATGAATGCAATTAGGAATATATTGTAGACAAGCACCTTTGGGGATAACATGGAAAAAGTTGCATTCTGTATATAGAATTGCACAACACTGCCACTTTGTGGTAACTGCAGTACGTTTACAAGTGTAGTTTGTGAGCGTCAGGTGGTTTATTATTATATGAATAAGAAGTAGATGCTGCAATGTGGTGTCTACAGTATCTAGTTGTATTTAGTATGCATTTTCCATCAATCTTGTTCCAGTTTTCAATAAATGAGCTGTGAACATTTGCATGCTTGTTGGTAACCTTGTTTTCTCAGCTACAAAAAATAATATGAGAAAGAAAGAAATTCCTAAATTGTGCCAAAATGATGCAGCTGGAACAAAAGTAATCAGCAAAATCCATATCCTTTTCTTGAAGATGTTGACAGAGACGTTCGGTAGCATTCCATAGTCCCAGTCTTTGCTCGGATAAAACTACTGAGATATTCTGAGACTACTGAGATATGCCTTACTGTCACTTATCACTTGATGTTCGTCCATCATGTTCAAAGAGGACCTTGACATCTAACAGGTTGTGGGCTGTCTACGATCTGTCCGCAGGTGGCTGGTAAGACCTATACGGGCATGAAACGTTCTGCCACATGTCGGGCAGACATGTGTGGGCACCATTGTTGCAGCATGTGCAGCACTGGTTTTGCGGAGTGATCGCTTCTCTTGTGCTATTGTTGCTCTTCTGTCCTCAGATGTCTAGCAGCCTGTCCCATGTCAATCGATCTTGTGCCAGAGTTTCCCAGGAGGTGGTGTCGATATCCAGGGACACGAAGGAGGCTTTGAACACGTCTTTGTATCACTTCCTCTGTCCCCCATGCAATTGCTTTCCTTGAGACAGCTCACCATAGAGGAGCTGTTTAGGGATGTGATGGTCTAGCATCCTTGCAACATGGCTTTCATCAGCAGGGTGTGAACTGATGGTAGACCTGGCCCCTTGTCCTGCCACTGCATCCTCAGAATTCTACGGAGGCAGGTCATGTGGAAGTGGTTCAATTGCCTAGCGTGCCTCCTGTATACAGTCCAAGTCTCACTGGCATGCAACAGGGTAGTTTGCACTACTGCTCGGTAGACTTTGAGCTTTGTAGCAAGGTGTCAGCGTTCCAGAAAAACCCCAATTCCAAGTAAAGATGCGAAAGCAAGCATTTTCCAAAGTTCCCTTTACTAGAGTAGGCAAACTGGCACATCTGGGAAAACCCGAATCTGAAAAACCCGGGTTTTCCTTCAGTAAGTCAAAGCTCCCAAAACCATCCCCTTTTCCCCCCAGTCAGTCACATGCTCCAATCAACATCTGCTCCATCTCGATCCAGCACCCTGACCACCCCTTCTCCAGATGCTGGATCGCCCTGACCTTGACCGACAGGAAGAATGCTATTATGTCTATTAACAACCCCTCTCCTTAATCCCCCCTCCTACTTTCCCACACACAAGAAAGTGGCAACCTTGGAGCTTCCGGCCTAATATGGCTTCCAAAGTTGACACAAGGCTTATTCCATGGCGATCCCACATGTTGGTCATATTACCAACGTGTGGGACCAACTTATCACTTACAGCACATTTGGGACTCCTTGCTAATATTATACTATACTATACTCTAATATAATATACTAAATGCTGAAAAGAAAATACGTGTTTACTGTTAGCTAGGTCTGATTTCAAATTTCTGTGAGGAAGCTCACCAGAAATTGCTCCAGTTAATTGAGAACACTGTCAAAAAATGCTTAGGTTTGAATGGTTTGCTTATCAGTTTTGGGCCTACAAGTTCAAGATTATTTTTTTTTATTTCTGCCACTGTCCTTGTGTTATATTATATAGGTAGCCTTCAACTTCCAACCACAATTGGGACCAGAATTTCTATTGCTAAGGAAGTTGGTTGCTAAGTGAATCACATCCAATTTCACAACCATTTTTGGCTTAGCGAATCACTGAGTTGTTAAAGTGAATCACACAGTTGTAAATTAATCTGGTTTCCCCCATTGACTGCCTGTCAGAAGCCAGCTGGAAAGGTTGAAAATGGTGATCACCTGACTCCAGGTTGCTATAGCCATTGTAAATACATACCGGTTGCCAAGTGATTGAATTTTAACCACATGACTGTGGGAATCCTCTGACTGTCATAAGTGCAAGGATTGGTTGAAGGTCACCTTTTTCAGTGTCATTGTAATTTCACTAAACAGCTGCTAAATAAATAGTTGTAATTGACATTATCTGTATCTGGGTTTTGTTTTTGGTTTTTTGGTTTTCAGCTTTTAATTTAGTAAATAAGTACTTTATTTGTGCCTAGAGTGAAAGAGAGTGTTTACTGGAAGAAATTTGGACCTTGGACTTTAAAATTGCATAAAATATAGGAATTCTTTTGAATTTGACAAAGCGACTAACTGGTAGATCAGGGAAATAAGTGGACATAGTGTAGTTAGCTTTCAATAAGGCATTTGACAAAGTAAATCACACCTACTTCTTGGTACAATAGAAAAATATGGGCTAGACAGAATCACTACCAGATGGATTTGCAAGTGGCTGACCAACTGCAATCAATATAGTCCTCAATGAAGCTACATCTAAATGGAGAGAAGCATGGAGTACTTCAAGGTTCTGTCTTAGGCAGAGTACTCTTTAACATCTTCCTAAATGATTCAGATGAGGAGCTAGAAGCAGAACTCATTGAATTTGCAGATAACAAGCTGGGGAAATAGAAGACAGACTCAAGATACAGAAGAATCTTTACAGATTTCAACACTGGGCCTTATCCAGCAAAATACAATTCAGTGGTGAGAAAAGTAAGGTCTTACACTTAGGCAAGAAAAACCAAATGCACAGGTACAGAATAGATGGTACCTGGGTTAGCAGTAGTAATTGTGAGAAGGATCTAGGTGTCTTAGTAGACCACCACTTAATTATGAGCCATAATTAGGCTGCTGCCGCCAAAAAACCCAATTTAATCCTAGGCTGCCTACCACTTTATATTGTACTGGTAAGTTTATACTTTGGATACTGCCTCCACTTCTGGTCACCACAATATAGTTACCATCTACTTAGCCTTTTATCTATGACTACTGAGTTTGGATTCTTTGGTGAGTTTTTTCCAGAGGCTTCTTGGAATCCCAAAGGTTCAGTGCATATTGTATTAATGATGTATTACTTTGTTAACATTATGGGAGAAGGAGAGCCATATAGAGGGATGTCTTCAAGGAGAGGGTAAAAAAATCCAAATGGCAACAGCTCTGTTTATTTTTTATATCGCAAAACAAAAATATTGGGGCTTCAACTGCATGATTGTGGCCGTCATGATTTTTTTTGAATGAAGACATCTTTCCCGTGTAAATCTGGGGTAGTCAAAAATAAAGGGGTTGTGGTAGGGTTGTGTTATCTTTTCAGGATATCAATTTTTATTTAGAGGCATACGCTTTCGTGAAACTACAGCACACTTCCTCATATGGATGCATCTTCTGATTTAAAAAGGATAGGAGAAATATTAATGAAGGAGCTATATTTGTTCCTTTTTAACAAAACACACTCTTCTATAAATATTTGATTTTTTAAATTTTAATTAATTTTTTTTCTGCAATGAAAATAAAGCTAAATGGTCTATAATTTATTGTATTCCTCCCATGATTCTTCTTAAAGATAGGAGACAGGTTGCTTCTTTTCCTATTCTTAGAAATAGATATTAAGATGCTCCATGTTTTTAACAAATCAGCAATCTAAAAACTGTAGTCTTCAGTGAATACCATTTGGATATGGAATTAATTTTTAATCTGAAAATGCCTAGGAAGCAGCAGATAACAAGGATGGTTCTGAATTAGTAGTCCTGAAAATTTTGACTGATTCTGGTTTTCTTGATATGGGGAGTGTATTTTTAGATCCTTCTACTAATATTGTAATCACATTGCCCAAATATTCCTTAATATTTCATCAAGAAGAGAACTCTTGGCTTGTTTTTTCTAACCTTTCATTTCCAGTTTGATCTATGAGCTAGTTTTTCATTCAAGGTTAGGGTTTTTTTTCCTGTTTTCAACATCCTGTTGTTTAATCTTAATTAGGAAGATACTGCCATTTTTAGAACTCTATCCATTCATTTTTATAATAGCTACACTGAGATAAATCTCTCTGTTTAGCTATTAACATTAAGCTTTTGTTCTGGTCTTCAAGTATTGTAACATTTGCTTTTGAAATATCCATCCTTATTTTGTTCCAAGTAATTCTTACAAACAGGATGTCATAGAAGAGGCATGATCAAGTATGCTATTGCAGTACTTGGAATGATGTAATCAATTGTAGGAATACAACTTCCCATTCATAATAAGTGTCTTTCTTACACTTAAGGTTTTAACTACATGCAAAAATTGCACTATATAGCTTATGGGAACATCTTTAACATTTTGTTTGGCATAAGAGTTATTGATGTTATATTAGGTTATATTAAAAGGGTTATATTAAGAGGCAGTACTCTATCAAAAAGATCCCTTTGTCCAATAATTTCGTTGGAATTTGAGGATGAATTTATCACTGCATATGTTCTTCACATCACTGAAAAATCTCAATTGACATAGAACTTTCTGCTGGAGTTAGCTGGTCTACCAACTTAGTGAGACCCTTGGCCAGATGGTAGGCATAAAGTATCATGTTATTTTCCATTCTTATGTTGTATCTTCTTGTTTCTAATAAAACTATTAAAAGCATACTTACAAATATTTATTCGCAGTACATACTGTTCTAGTTGTTTTAATAGGACTCATTCCTAAAATTGAGTTGCAGCCCAAATTTATTTATCTAAAATATTTATAGGGTCTCCCGCTTGAGCAGGGGGTTGGACTAGAACACCTCCAAGGTCCCTTCCAACTCTGTTATTTTCTTACTCCTATTCAGCTCTGCTTCTGGGACAGTTCTGGGAAAGGCAAGGTAATGTAAATAAAATATAAAAATTAAATACATTCAGAAGCTTAGGAGAGTAAGATTTAGCTTTTCCTAGTGCCAAAACCAGGAATAACAATATTTCTTCTAGATGGACATTTCTCAGGAAAGCTTGTCACAAAGGGAACACTACCACTGAGAATTACTTTACTACAGGCAGCAGGCCTACCTGGCTGAAAGTCTCTGAATATAACATCAGTGTATAAAGAGGTTGACAGGGCCAAATCCTAAGCCAAATTCAGTTTCAAATTTAATTGCTGGTACTTCAAAATTTGCTTTAAAATCAATGAAAAGCCACTGAAGTCTTTTAAATACCATTTAATACTCCAGAGCAGGGGTGAAATCCAGCAGGTTCTGACAGGTTTTGGAGAACTGGTAGCGGAAATTTTGAGTAATTAGAAGAACCGGTAGTGGAAATTTTGAGTAGTTTGGAGAATGGGCAAATACCTCTGGCTGGCCCCAGAATGGGATGGGAATGGAGATTTTGCAGTATCCTTCCCCTGCCACACCCACCAAGCCATGCCCACCACGCCACGCCCACAGAACCGGTAGTAAAAAAAACTTGGATTTCACCACTGCTCCAGAGGGTATTGTTTGATTAGAAGTTTCCAACATTCTACAGTGTCTGTTGTGCATACTGTGTACTAGAGTAATCAGTCATAAATATTACAAGAGCTCAGATAATTGTGGCTCAATTATCTCACTCAGAGAAAGCAGGCAATACAGCAAGCTAAGTTAATGAACTGTGTTGTCTGATACAAATGAATTAACTCATCCCAGAAGGTTGATCCTTCAAGAGGATTGCAGTCATAATCATAAAAGGTTGAATACTCTCCTTCTTCCTTAATAATAATCAAAATATTTACCTCCTCCTACAAATCTTCTTATTTGATTCCAATCTATTGTCACCCATCTGATAGAGAGCCAATTTGGTATGGTGGTTAAGATACTAGGCTAGAAGACCCAGGGTTCAAGTCTCTCCTTAGCCATGAAAGCCAGCTGAGTGATCTTGAGCCAATCATTCTCAGTTCAAACACCTCACAGGGTTGTTATTGTGGGAAAATAGGATGAGGAAGGTGTGTTAGCCACCTCGAGTTATTCGTAAAAATAATAAAGGTGAAACACAAATAAGTAAATAAACTATTCCAGGCATTGTTCAATGTTATAATATAAGTAATAGTTAGGAAGGGATCCTTTTCTCAGTGTAGAAAACCTGTGCTGCATTCAGAAGAAACAATGTGTATTTCCACTTGTGTAGATTTTAGCAAGGCTGGGAAAAGAACTTTGCTAAAAAGAATATCCAAAATAAATAGCTCCTTTCCTTTCTCCTTCTTTTCTGGAGCAAATTGCTCTGTTTAAAAAAAAATCACTCCATCTTTACATAAACAAACATGTGCTTTACTTACAGTTCAGATAGTTCAGACAATGCCAGTGTTCACAAGGAAGTAGGAGGAAAAAACATTATGTAACATTGACAAAAAGAAGAAAAAGCGAAGAGAGAAGGTAGAAAGACACATTTAAGAGAATCTTAAAGAACAGTTCAGTGAGTCGCTCCTGATTTTATGACCTCTTTTGCCTCCGTGTTTATGCAAATTACTACAGTTGGTAAGTGAATCACGGGGTTGCTAAGCGAATCTGGCTTTCCTAATTGAGTTTACCAGAAACTGGCTGAGAAGGTCATAATTGGCAATCATATGTGATGCTGCATCCATTATAAATACATGCTGGTTGCCAAACACCCACATTTTGATCATATGATTGTGGGGATCCTGTGATGGCCGTAAGTGCAAGGTCTGGTCATAAGCCACTTTTTTTCAGTGTCACCATAACTTCAAATGGTTGCTATGCGAATGGTTGTAAGTTGAGGACTACTTGTATTAGTTCTAGCAAACGTTTTCTACAATGTAAGTATATTGAACACCATGAGATTGGTTACAAATGTTGAATATCCCATCAGATCAATTAGGGTGTCAAGACCAGAGGTGGTATTCAGCAAGTTTTGACCAGTTCTGGAGAACTGGTAGCAGAAATTTTGAGTAGTTCGGAAAACCGGTAAATACAACCTCTGACTGACCCCGTCCCCATCTATTCTCTGCCTCCCGAGTCCCAGCTGATCAGGAGGAAATGGAGATTTTACAGTATTCTTTCCCTGCCACCCTCACCAAGTCATGCCCACCAAGCCATGCTATACCCACCAAGCCATGCCCACAGAACCGGTAGTAAAAAAATTTGAATCCCACCACTGGTCCAGACAATGCCATAATCCTGAACAATGGGGCTCTGATAAATAAATTTCCCACTAAGATAATTTGTTACTGTTCTGTTAAAGACAAAACTACCTAATATACATATAATTACCCCTGGGGCTTAACATGAGGCAGTATAATAATGGCAATAGTATAAACATTTCTTTTATTTTTTCACATACAAAAACAGGGCTAGGACAAATAAAAATGCAGTCTTGCTAAAATCACAGACAGAAAGTAATCTCATGGAGACTACAGAAGATATAAGCGTGGGTCAAATCACAAGATTGCATGGATCTGTTAATAATATTTGCTTGTTTATTACTTGTTTTGCACACTACTGATACTAAAAGGTTCTGAATGGCTAACAATCAGGAACGTCATTTTAAAAAACCCTCTATAAAAATCATTAGGACTTTTTTGTGGGAGTCATAGATTTCCTAATGACTCCTAATGTTTAGAGTATGCCTTCCTAAATGGAAAAATGGGACCTTAACTGCTTTGTTGAAAAAAGGGAGAAAAAAGTAAACTGGATCTCCATGGGAAGGAGAGAGATGCAACCATGGGGACAGTGAAGTAAAATGCATGTTTCCTTGGTCCCGTGTGATGGCATTCCTGGATGGATGGCATATGGAAGGAATTGATCCTGTACAATCTGATGGCTGGTTGGAAACAGTCAATTAACTGTAGGAAGAGACAGTGCTGCAGATAACTAGATCCAGAGCCACCTGAAGCTGAAAGATACAAATACATCTTGAAGTCAACTAGAGCAGTGTAGTTCTCGAAGCACTAGGGTAATCTCAATATCTCGATATAACAAAAAAGTCCCATCAATGAACAAGTGGGCTGAATTTGTACTAGGTTCTTAGTACAGGAGCTTCCTATAGCTTTTAAATTCAGTTCAGAGGCATCCTCATGAAGAGCACTTTACAGCAATGTAGTCTTGGACAAGAGTGACTGCAAGCAGAACTTTATAATACAGGAGTGGCTACAAATGGCACACTTGCTTTGATTTGTCTTGTCCTTCCTTGAGATCTGGCAAGCTCTTGCCTCCTGCCTTCCAGCAGTCCTTGCTTTTCCTGCAAGCCTCAGGGTATCACCCAGGATTGTGGTTCATAGTATGGCTAGTTATACAAGTCTTTCAATAAATAAGACAAGTGTAGTTGTGCAAAAGACCTTCTTGATCTTGGAGAGCAGTATACATCATTTCCTCCCATTCTAATCCTGACCCTGATAGCCTCCTGGCATTCAGTACGCAGAATTGCATCTGCCATACAATAACTGAGTGTCAGGCCTGGAAGCCATCTTTTTCGTTGGATCTTCAGGCCTGCCACATTTACTACTGTGGGAAACTGGGAAGGGGGATTGCATGGAGCCAGGGTAATATATAGTCATAATAACATTCCTTTTTCAGAAAGTCAAGGACAAATTGCCCTGAATGGCTGAACTGGGAGGCATCTTCCGTTGGGATGGTGCTTTGATTAGACCATGTGATGGACGTGTGTGTGTTGGGCAGGGACTTGAACTTTTCTTTGGCTGGGGAAAACCTAGAAGCTTTCAGATTCGGGTTTTCCCAGATGTGCCAATATGACATCTCTAATAAAATGGAACTTTGAAGAAACTCAAGCCTCAGAGTTTTCTTTCGTTGGAGGTGTTAACTTGGAAACCTGACATTGAGTTTACCCAAAGAAAACAAATCACTAGAGATCACAAATGAGGATGAAATATGCAAAATTAAATAAAACATAAAATCCTAGCAAATTTCTAACCAAACTTGCTTACCTATTGTTTGAGCAAAGTGAATTTCTCAAACTCAAGATTTTGTGGGGGGTTTTTTTAGAAAGAGAGAAGGCCAAAGTAGCTTTTGCTACTTTGTAAGGTAAGCACTCTTTCTCAGGCTTACCCTGCTTGAGACAAAGGGATGGTGTATTCCCTGTCTGGAAAATGGCTGTCAATCTCGTGATTGACAGATGGCATCACAACAGTCCATAAACAGCTTGGCTATCCAGAAACATGAGTCCCAGAAGTGGCTGAAGAAAGGATTATACTCCTCTTGACAACTTGGGCTCTTGCTAGGTTTGTGGTTCTGAATAGCATATTGAGGAATATCTTTGTCCACCTTCAATGAGGACCCAGATTATGGGGGCAATAAGCTGACTTCGTATAAATATACAAAAGTATGAAGGCTATTGCTTAACACATTGTAAGCTGCCCTGAGTCTCCGGAGAAGGGCGGCATATAAATCAAATTTTTTTAAAAAAAAATTGGTTTGTTAGTAATGGCCTTTTCTAAATAGAATCCTTCATTAGGGTAAATTATGCCCTAATCATCAGTCACTTGGACTTTTACAATGCACCATGTATGGGGCTGCCTTCGAAGGTAACTATAAAGATTGCAGAAATTAACAGTCAGACGTGGGCTAGAAAATCTCATATTGATAAGAGTCATGCCCACCTTACAGTTGCAGCTGTGATAACCCAGTTGATTTATGTGTTCATTATTGTGATGGAATGTGCATCTGGAAGAAGAGTGGGGGGGGGTCTTTGCAACATAGATCTTTCTCCGAAAGTAGGCAGTACATTCCATCCAGGGGTAGGTTCTACTTACCTTTACTACCGGTTCACAGCGGGGCCACATGCGCGCACACTCTTCTGCGCATGCGCAAAAGCGTTTTGATGACATTGGGGTCGGTGGGCGGAGCCTCCTGCTGATTTTACTACCAATTCTATAGAACCGGTGCGAACTGGGGGCAACCCACCACTGATTCCATCAGAGAGAAGCCCAAATTAAGAAAGTGTGCTGTCCTGAGCTGGAGGGAAGAGGGAGGAAGATTTTCAGGGTGGCCATATATCAAACTCTCTCGGGATATATCTAGTAGTTTAGAAAGTGATAGCTTTAACCTGGAAAGTTTTGTCTATTAGGTATAAGAAAATAAAGGATCAGTATCAATTGGATTTCACTTTGTCATCTTTAGTCTTGGCCTGACAATTATTACTTATATGGAATTGTACGGCATGGTATTTCATCAGGGATTGCTTTTCTAAAACTATATATATCATTCAATCACACAAGCACCTTTCCATCCTTGATTAAATCAAGACAGAGTTTCTACCAGTAACTTTTTCTTTCCTAATCAATCAGGCCTTTCTTAGAACTTCTAAAATTTGCAACAAACCAATAGCAAGTCTACATGAACTTTAACCATTTTGCTACTTCACCTGAACTCTCCTTTTCTAATTAAACTTACAGTTTCTCTCTAAAAATACAGTTTAGAACCTGACGATTAGTTGTTTAATAATTTACTTTCTTTACTTCTAGTGTTGAATCCCATTTTTCTTTCTTTCAAATGACTATCAGGCACTTCCAGGTGATACAGCTGTAAACACAAGCCTGAATGATGTTCTAAGGATGGTAACAAAACCACCAAATGATCAGAAGGGAAAGAAGAGTCGGTCCTGTTATCTTCCAGAAACCTAACCTCAGATCTTCCTCGTTAATCGTAGACCTATCAAGACAAATCACATGGTTAAATTTTGACCATTCTCCTGGCAGAGTAATTATGTCATTTGATTTTTTTTTGCTTTCCTTTTGAGTGAGATTGATGATAACTCATTCATAGCTTTCTCTCATACTCACTCTCAGATAAGGGAAGGTGATGATGTAGCTGCAATATCATTATGGAAGGCCAAAGTCATAAAAGTGAATTGTGCTTGATGGCCATAAGTCTTCTAACTTAGAAGATAGTGAGCATGAATCATTTCCCCTTCTCCTCAGGTTTATCAGGTACTTCCAGACTAGTTTCTTCGTGTGATTTATCAAATTTGGCAGATTTTCTTCTAGTGCTGTCCCAGTATCCTCTTGTCAGAAGAGACAGCTCTAAAATAATTACCATTTAAGTTTCTAGATAATTTACAGCAGAGTCTGTAAATTACGAGAATAGCCAGCTTTTGTAAACTTCAAAAGCATTGGTTTCTGGTTGAAACTAAGAGCTCCAAGAACTTATAACTGGTCCTTCACTGAGTGGAACCAACTTCGATTATGCTAGTCAGAAATACTTGCTTGCTATTTCCATTTCCAGCAAGTTGAAACTTGCCATGTGATTATCTTTGCTGTTGGATATATGAGAATGCTGGATGTTTCTTGATTCAACAAGTGCCTCTTGTTCAGCTGATCAATAGGAGAATGCAAAACACATAATTTTTTCCTGAAGTTCACTTTGTCCTAGCTGTTGTGCTCAAAGCAACAATGATAAGAATATACATTTTTTTCAGAAAAAGCCTAGAACAAACTAAAGTGTGATTTAAAGTGGAATTTAGAGGATGGCTGTCCATTGGGCATACGATGCAACACCTGGAAAAATACTTCACTTAATCCTCCAAGGAAAGATTGAAGGCAAATGAGGTCCGGGCAGAAGAAGAACATCATGGCTTTGAAATCTAAGGGTCTGGTTTGGATAAAACTCAATAGCACTTTTTCATGCGGCTGTTGATAAAAATAGGATTTGTCAACATGATCGCCAACGTCCGATGACGGATATGGCACAAGAAGAAGTCCATAAACTTAATTGCACACAAAAATATTTATGTCATAAATATGAAGGAGGACCAAGAAGCAGTCAAGCCATATTTTCTCTTAAGAAATATTTGAACAGGTTTTGTTAATGTATTAACATTACACCACTGTATTATGTATTAACATCCACCACTACCACCAGCAAGTAAAGAGGCAGCCCAGAAGCTCTGCACATGAGAGTTTCCAAATAAGACAGTAATTTTAAGATGATCTATTGCCTCTCAGTTTAAGGCTGCCCCATGTTGGAGATTTTTCATCTTTAGCTGTAAATGGAAGGGCATTCTAGCAACAAACCAGATTGCAATTTGGGAGTCTTTCTTAACTCTTGGCTCAAAGAGCCTTTGTATAATTTCAACTTGCATTCCACTTGTATCCATTCCTGGACCAGGAGGACTTTGTCACCATCATCCATATCTTAATCATCTCTCGCTTGGATTACTGTAATGCACTCTACATGTGGCTGACCTCAAAGACCACTCCAAACCTGTTCAAAATCCGGCAGTTTGGGTGTTTAATATGCCCATGTTACACTACTACTTCACAAGCTTCATTTGCTTTCAGTAGAGTTCAAGATGCAATTTAAGATATTGGTTATTGTCTATAAAACCCTAGAAAACCAGGGCTGGATTATTTGTGGGACCATTAGTTCCCACAAGAACTAATTCTATCATGCCCATTCTATCCCAAGAATTGGGATAGAATGGGCATGGTTCTTCTATCAAGCACTGCCATCTTATGGGATCCAGAAAGTGTGCATCTGTATCACAAATCTTGTCCTATAGAAGAACTTGAACCGTGAGATTTGGATTGCCGTGACACTGACCCAGTGGTGAAATCCAAATATTTTTACTACTAATTTTGTGGGCATGGCTTGGTGAGCGTGGTGTGGCTTGGCTTGGTGGGCTTGACTTGATGGGCGTGGCAGGGGAAGGATACTGCAAAATCTCCATTCCCACCCCACTCTGGGGCCAGCCAGAGATGATATTTATTGGTTCTCCGAATTACTCAAAATTTCTGTTACCGGATCTCCAGAACCTGTCAGAACCTGCTGGATTTCATCCCTGCCCTGACCCAATTGGCCTCTTTTAAAGCTCTGAAGATGTAGATATTCTATTACCGGTAAATATTGGACCAAAGTTGTGTTAGTCTATCTCTAGGGCTTATAGTAGTATATTAATTGGTGTCCTTATTGATAATTTGTTTTTATGATTGTTTTAAATTTGTAAACTACCCAAAGTGGTGAGTTGGAGAGATACAAGTTAGATAACCAATAAATGAATCTTAAACAATAAATAGAAAGCAGCATTAGCAAGGGATGCAAATGGAATGCATAATATTGAATGTTAAAACACCAATCCAACAGGGCTTTTCTTATGGACTTATGAATTCAGAACCAATCTTGAACAAACAACATTGCACAAATTAAACAGCAGTGACATAAGCTTGAAATTGAGTTAAAAGGAATGAAAGGATTGTATTGTGCTAAGTAACCATTTTCAATTCGTGGATTGATAAATTGGCATCTCCAAGCTTAAGTAGGATGCAAAAACAGAGTGTTCACTTTACAATCAAAGATGGGCAAACAGGCTTAGATGCCAGATTGTGAAAAATGTGAAAACCAGAAGCCATAGGCTGTATTTATGCTAAGAAAATGATTCATTCCAGCCATTTCAAATGGTATGAGAAAGGATTCTTTCCATTTTAGAAATGGTAATAACTACACCAAAAATAGCACCTTCGTTTATAGTGTAGTATATAGCTCATAGGAGATCAAAAAGTCTTCATAACAGTGCAGTACATTTCAACTAAAGTGCTTTTCCATTCAGCCTGCTATCTTCCTTCATTATTTTCCGAAATGAAAAGGAATTTGTGTCTCAACCGCAGGTGTTCAGTTCAATCTAATCTTTTCTCTTTTCAGGGGTGATAATTCTTTGCTGTTTTGCTCAGAGGTATTTGCTGCTCTTAAGGGACAAATGGCAAAAGGAGGCCTTCCATCTCATTTACCTTTGTGAGCAAGTTATAGTTGGAATGCCTAGAGTTGGGGAAGAAGCACTCCTGGCTTCTGAGCCATAAACTTGCTTCATCCACTAGTTGAAATAGAAATTTTAAAAGCTCTCAAAATGGAGTTTTCCTTTTGTGTAATGTCTATATTTGAGAACTATCCTGGTTTAACTCTAATTCTAATTTAAGTATTCTTGTAAAATATCAATAAAGGAGAATATTTTCTTCTTCACTAGTAAACTGTTTTCTTCTTCTCTGGTAAACTGGATTATTTAACAGAGAAGAAGAAAAACAACTCACTACCCTTCCTGGGTATCCTGATTAGTAGACACCACAATGGCAAACTGGAAATACAAGTGTATCGAAAACCATCCATGCCAACCAGGTGCTCTACTACCAAAGCAACAAGCCAACCTCTCACAACAGAAGTTGTGTAAGAACTTTATTTAGATGAACACAAACTCACTGCAGCAACACTGAACATCCAAAAAAGGAAACAGAGCATCTGTACAAGATCTTCCAAACAAATGGATATCCACATAACTTTATCAAAAAGTGGCTGACCATTGAACCCAATTGGGTGGGTTCTAAAATATTTTACTACCGGTTCTGTGGGCATGGCTTATTTTGTGAGCATGGCTTGGTGGGGGGGCTAATATGACTGGATGGGCGTGGCCAACTTTTTTTTTAACTTTTAAAAGCATTTTTTTCTACAACCTTAAGAAGTTTAAAAGCCTCTGACGATCAGGCAACTCAGCTGGGATCGTCAGAGGCTTTTAAAGGCATTTTTTTCCTACAACCTCTTTGGCCAAAGAGGTTGTAGAAAAAATGCTTTTAAAAGCCTCTGACAATGCCAGCTGAGCTGTGCAATCATTAGAGGCTTTTTTTTTTACTTTTAAAAGCATTTTTTTTTTTTGGCCGAAGTGGTTGTAGAAAAAATGCTTTTAAAAGTTAAAAAAAAAAAGACTCTGATGAGGTGGGCGGGGTAAGCGAGCGGCGAGCGGGCCGGGGACTGGTTTGGGGGTGTGGCCAGCCAGTGTTATTACCGATTCTCCAAACTACTACAAATTTTTACTACCGGTTCTTGCGAACCGATGCAAACCAGGAGCAACCCACCACTGAATCCAATACAGCACAACCAACACAAGCCCTAAAAAAAAATAACACTGCCATATATCAAGACCATCTCAGAAACCAACAACAACTACTACAACCACATGGAATCAGTGTGGCACACAAGCCAACTAAAGCCCTTCAAAAACATCCTAAGTAAACCAAAAGACCCAGCAGCCCCAGAAGAAAAAAGAGAAGTCATCTACAACATACAGTGTAATGGCTGCAGTATCCACTATGTAGGATAAACAGGCAGAAAACTGGCAGAACGCATCCAGGAATACCAACTAGCAAGCAAAAGACATGATGAAAAGTCTTTAATTTCACAGCATATGGATAGACTTAACTATACTTTCAATTGAGAACCTGTGACCATCCTAGAGCAAGCCAAGACCAAAAATGCTAGGGAATTTCTAGAAGCCTGGCACTCTGACAAATTAGCCATCAATAAACACATAGACATAACTAAATCTATATACAACACAAGAAACAATCAACAAGCCAAAAAGGGAACGAAAAGACCATTACCTCCCCACTAGCAATCAGCACCCAGATGAGCCTAGATTAACTCCAAGATTAACATCAGATCAATAATCAAATGAACGAACAACCCAACAATAAACAGCTCAACCAAAGAACCTCTAAGACCACTCCCATCAACACTGACAGGGTAAGCCACTAAAATATAAACTGAGACCAAACCCACTTCTTACTAGCACTGATGATGTTACCTAGTTTGTGTAATGAAACATCTGCAAGAAATAACAGAGAGAGCACCAAGGAGTCCTCTTGTG
This sequence comes from Ptyas mucosa, assembly GCA_012654045.1. NCBI lineage: Eukaryota > Metazoa > Chordata > Lepidosauria > Squamata > Colubridae > Ptyas > Ptyas mucosa. The sequence continues at coordinate 2,600,475 of WNWU01013616.1, forward strand.
AAATAGTTTCTGGATTTACTGTTTTCCTCAAGAATCATATATGTATATGGGAAAATGCCTAGGTTACACATGCCAAATATACTTTAAATGTAAAATGCTATCTCTTTAGTATATAGCAAACTATTTCTTTGTAACAGTTTAATGTAGAAAGAGATCCATTTTAGAAATAAGGAGAAGTTTCCTAACAGAACAATCAATCAGTGGAAGAGCTTGCCTCCAGATGTTGTGGATGCTCTATCACCAGAGGTTTTGGGGAAGCCATTTGTCTGCAATGGTCCAGGTCTTCTGCTTGAGCAGTGGGTTGGACTAGAAGATCTCAAAGTCCCTTCCCACTCTGTTATTCTGTATTCTGTAATTCTTATAGAAAGATAATAATAATAATAATAATAATAATAATAATAATAATAATAATAATAATACTGAGGAGGAGGTGGAGGTGGAGGTGGTACTTGATTGATACTTAGGACGCTGGCAGCAACCCGTATCAACCATTAGCACCAGTCAATGGTATTTGTGATGCATTTTTGAATTTCAGTTGACTGAGTTTCATTTTAATGAATAAAGTATATAATAATAATAATAAAAATAAAACTGCCCAATCCCTCAAATAAAATTTTGCACAGCAAAGATTTGCTACATATATTACACAGTGTGATGTACTATTATGTGGCACTTATGAAATTATAGAACAGCTTAAGTCCAGTTACAGTACTTACGTTCTTAGGAAAAGCAAGCAAAAGTTATTTAATCTGTAGGAGGTAAATCAAATCAAATTGGTTTATTATTAAAAGGATTTCAATGTTAAAATAGGTGTCATGGTAGATTCGCTATGCAGCCCTGCTCACAACCTGGCAACAGTAAAGGGCGGGTGGAGGGAAGCATTGGAATGTAAGGGAAATTTGGGTGGGAACTCTGGAATGCAAATGTGCCACCTGGAAACTTGCGACAGACCCAGCTAGGGGTCATCAACTAGGAACATCCGAGGCAGACAGGCCATCTCCAAAATAAAGCAAGTGCAACCGATTGGTAGACAAGGGACAAGGGGAGGTCCATGGAGGAAAAGAAAACAATTCCTATATTGTTTGCACACGAAAACATCACAACTGGCTTTTCTACTTCGGTATCCATATAAAAGATAAGAGAGAGAGCTTAGTGATACCCTTTATTATCATTTTTTACTGTGAGCACACTGGTCCACATTAAAAATGAAATTCTGTCTCAAAAGAACGTATACAGTGTATTCAGAAATTATTCAGACCCCCTTCACTTTGGCCAATTTTGTTTTGCTGCAGCCTGATTCTACAGTTGTTGAAATTCTTTTATTCCCTAATCTATACTCATTGACAAAAGTGAAGGGGATTTGAATACTGTATGCACTGTATATCTACCCATACACATGCATAACACACATATACACATGCTACATGTTATATACATACATATACATATACATATATGTATATAACATGTAGCATGTGTATACCCATATATATATAATAATACACACACACACATATATGCCAGTTTTGGTGTATTCGGGTCTTTTCCCATGTAAGATTGAGAGTATTTTGGCGATGTTTCAATGAGGTCTCACTCGTCATCTTCAGGCTGGTGTCTTTGGCTTCGTGCTTGTGCAAGGAAAGCGTGATCGGAACTGCCTTCTCTCTATAAATACTGGTGGGAAGGTGTGGGGTGCTGGCTTTGTTGCTGTGAGCGGGTTGGTTGCCTGTGTTGTTACATCATGATTAGTTGATGGAGATGTTTGCAGATTAGTCAGCTGTTTCATAACATCCTGTGTGGGTGAGGTCCTTGATGTGTGCCCATTATTCTTTTGTGTTTTAACGACCTGGGTAATGGGCTGTGTGTTAACATCCTGAGTTCTAGTGTTGTGATAGCCTGAGTTTTTTGATGTAATGTCCTGAGCAGATGACTGTGATGCCACATCCCGGGCTTTGGTTTGACTCTGAGTTTGAGGTCTTGCCATGTGTTTATGGGGTGTGTCAGTCTGCTTTGTGTGGGGATCAGAGGGGGATGCAGCTGCTGGTGATGCCGCCGTGGTCTGGCTTCTGGATTAAAAATACATTTTTGTTAGCTGAAAGTATGTTGTCTGGAGACAAATCCAAGCCGTGATTCATGTAGTGGTTTAAAGTGATTACCGGCATTTTAAGTTACCACCAAATCTATTTAGCAGTCAATGCAGCTGTCACATTTGTGATGTTACGTAGGAACACCCATAACTACTCATGGTGGAGTATACTGGGCCAGATAAAAGTTTCTAAACGGTCTTCAAGAGCAACCCATGTAGAATGAGTTGCAGTAGTCCAGCCATGAAGTGACAAGGATATGAAAGCAAAGCTGCCTGTTCCAAAAATGAGTGTGTGTCAAGGATACATAAACACTGGTTCAAGATCTGATGGGTACTGATCAAGACCCCATACTTTCTACAAGTTTCTCTTACTGTATTTAGAAACAAAGACAATTTCCCACTTCCTAAATGATAGGCTAGCACAGTCTAAAATAAAAATGCCAAATATTTTTATACCTACCTCTGTTCTCAAAAGGCTTCTAAGAAAGCAAACAATACAACGTGATGTATGCCTAATATATGTGTGTGCCACTCAGTCCTTAATTCTACTCCTATTTGCCACTTTTAAGAAAAAGAAATGGTTTACTAAATTAGTTGGCATTCAATCTCAAAGTGAAGAAATGCAAAGTGATTGGCCGGTTAATTCTTTGCTGGGAAACATTTGATCTCATTGTCTTCCATCAGCTTCAGGTGGCTCTTAGTTGAGCTGGCCACTTGTCCTCCTAATGCTGTTTCTCTTCTTCACAGGATGTGTCTTGAATTTATACAAATTTTCATTCTCTTTTAAGGTTTAGCAACCAAACTTTGGACAGAAATCATCTTCAACAGCTGCTAGATCTATCCAGTCTGTTTCAGCCATCATCAGTTTTCTAGCTGCCAATCACCTCCCCCATGAATCAACTCCTTCATTATTCCTCAGAATCTTCCCTGATTTTAATGTGTCATCCTGTAAGTTTTTAGACTTACCCCCTTGTTGCCAATTCCATATCCACCCCTTCCTTTCCTGTTAATACCATGTCCCACGAGAAGCATAAATATTCTCTGATTGCAAGTTCTTTATCAACCAGTGAAACATGAAGCTTCAAGAAGAGAATTTGTTTAGTTCACTTTCCCTCTTCCCAACACCCACTCCACAATTCACACAGCTGCAGGGATGTGTGACTAGTAGCCTCAAAGCTTGTGCTTGTGCTTGTCACACGCCTCGTGACCATAGTTTCTGCAAGCTGTGCAAGCAGGAGCTGTGAAGCTATCCAGAAGAATCCCTGGATTGGAGGCCTGCTCTATCTGGGTGGCAGCATCTCTATGAAGAATCAATGCTGAATTGTCTCTAGTTGCTGTTGGCTTTCAAATCCACAGCAGCCACGCTATCTTGCTAGGATTCAGTCTGAGCCTGCTTCTCCCCACCCAGACCCTGGCCAAATGCTTTTATAATGCTGAGAGTCTCACTATTGCTAAGATTTTAATGCTGGGTGCAGGTTAGTACCCGAAGAACTGAAATATATTCATCAGTTTTAAAATGCATTATAGTTACTGGTATTACTTTATATAATATTTGATTAAATTAAATGACTGCACCACTTCAAAAACCTCTAAGTAACCCCTGTAATTTACTGTTAACCCATCGGGTGGCAGTATAAGAGCAGGAATAGAATTATTACTCCTTAAAAATTAATTTCCAACTCAATTCCACACAAAGATTTGCGTGTTGTAATAGATTAATGTGGAAGATTTTAGTAAGCCCATCATTTCAAATGTTTGGAAAAATTAACATCTCTCATCATTTAATAAAAGTGTGTGTGTGTGTGCATCCGTGCATGCGTGAATTTTTCACAATTCTATCCCCTGGCAGTTTTCTCACTTGATTCAACTTGTCAGGCCTTGCAGAAAGTTCACACTTCCAACAGATATTTGTGCCCTAGAGAGAATAGAAATGGAAGCTGGTTTGTTGTTGTATGAAGGAAAGGGAAAGTCAAATTCATAGTAATCCAGTACTTTTATTAAAACCAACAGAAATATCCAAAAAAAAAAAAATTGCCTTGTTACACTCTACATGTTTTGACTGTGATTTCAGCATTTTTCAAAGATGTACATTAAAAGTTAGGATTGATTCTTTGCTGTCCATTAAACACCTTATGGATCTTTTTTCTCCAAGTTTAAACTATAACTCTTTATCAGCTATATATAGGATCAAGCCTGATCTATTATTTTATAGTTAGTGTTGTTATTCCACCTGTGACATAACCTTGATCCTAAATTTACAATAGCATGGATGTAAGGACTACCTGATGTACCATTATCAAAGTGTGCTTTGGTGGGTAACATAATCCATAAAAATAATATTATAGAAAAGTGCTGAATTAAGTATTTATAAAGATGACACAATGTAAACTATTTCAGGTTTCACTAGGTCTAAAGTATGTAGCAAAGAAAATTGATTCAAAAAAGTATTAAATCCAAATGGATGGAAACTCAGTTTTGTGGTCTTTTCGGGGGCAGATATGGGCAAAATGTGTTGGGATCATCAAATAGTGGACCTTAGGATTGATTGTCAGCAATGAGTGAAGAAATTTGATTATGAATCAATCAAATCTGAAATAGTAGACAACCCTAGTATAAGCAAAGGTGAAAAAGATAAGTTCTGACATTACTGGAATATTGAAACAAATAAGGAATGTAATGCCCTGGTCACATGGTTGTAATTGTTAATAGTGTTAAAAAATTTATCAACCTGGAAATATCATAAAACACATGGCTTGTGTTGGTTGTGCTGTATTGGGTTGAGTGGCACTTTTTTTGATAAAGTTGGGTGGATATCCATTTGGTTGGAAGAAAGTTGTATATGCTCTATTTTCTGCTGTTCAGTGTTGCTGCAGTGAGTTTGTGCTCATCTAAATAAAGTTCTTACACAGCTTTTCTTGTGAGAGGTTGGCTTGTTGCTTTGATAGTGGAGCACTTGTTTGGTGCGGGTGGTTTTTCAGTACACATGTGTTTCTTGCTTGCCATTGTGATCTCCATTGTGATCAGGATGCTAGGAAGGGTAGTGAGTTGTTGTTTTGGGATGTTGGCTCAGTTCTTATCTTCCTGTCAGTTGTGTTTATTGAGCATCCACAAAAAGAAAGTACAAAGGGCATTTGGGGAGCGGGTACTGAAAATGTTCTCTAGTGGATTGTGGAATTGTAGGAGAAATACAACAGGATATCCAAGTAGGAAAATCCCTTTTCCTCTAAAGAGAGGCTGTATTGGATCAAAATATCTTCTGTGTGTGATAGCATGTCTATTCTAAAGACAACCATGGTCATGATATGGACAGAAGTGCAGTTTTCCTAACTGGAACCACACTTGGGAATTCATGATTAAGTTTTGTGTACTATATTCTTGAAATGTATCAGCAGTTGGCCGATTTCCAAGATATATAATACCAATAATAAGAATGTGCTAGTATTGGTTTGCAACCATTACTCATCCCATGATAATGTGATTAGTTTCCAAAATATGAACTTTTCACATTCCCAGCTTCAAATTACATTTGTGTTTCAAAATGTAGGTTACCCTGGTTACTTGTTACCATGCTTATTTTCTTGGGAAATCCAAATGAAAGAATGCTGAACAGTAATTCAGTTAAACTCTTTTTGCTGTTCTATCGTCTAGTAACTTAGAAATTTCTTTTTAACAACTTTTGAAATTACATCAGCCTTCTCACTCCCAATGGAATACAGTTAACTGTGAGCTGGATGACATTATAACATTCTCAACCTCAGAATCAGAACAGGTTAGAAAATCTTGGTTGTGCTTCCTTTCTAAAAGGTGACATTAGATGGCATTTAACTTCTCCAAATCAAAATTAATATTTATTCATTACACTTCACGTCTCCAGGATTTGCTAGAAAATAATATGATGAGTAATAAATAAACATCATTTGTACTTGTTGCAAGAAATATCCATCTGGTTCAGTTCAAGCTGGGAGAAAGGCACTGGAGACAAAATGGAGGCTGGAGGCTGATTGGAAAGAAGGTCCATTTATTGATGAAGCAGAACCATCAAGCACATGTGATTCTGGGCAGTTGACCACATGGAGTTGAAAGTGGGAGGGTTTTATACCTTCCCTGGGCTTTGCACTTGAACTTCCTGTTCCTGTGCAATGTATTCTATTGGCTGTTGTCAGACTCCCATGTAGGGGTTGTGTAGGGGTCATAGCTGTTTCTGTAGGTTGTCTGAGCTCCCAGGTTTGGTTGAAGTTTGGACTGCTGATGCAATGAAGGGACATTAGGCAATTCCTATTGTGGCTGAGGGCTAATCCTATCTTTGTTCAGACCTTGTTGCAGGAAATTTTTGCCTATGAATAGAGCTACCTAGATACTTGGCTTCTTTCAATAAGTTCTTTGTCTCTTAAGTGCTGACATCTTCTGAAGGCTATTAAGAAAGGTGGGTGCTGTTTTAAAAAACATATTTCTCCATTTCTCATCCAGGGAAATATAATATTCTGCCTTTTTAAATATTTCTCAAAATATTTCATTCTTCTAGGAGAGGGGTGACTGCTAACTTTCTACATACCTATAGGAAGAAAATCTTTTATACGTATAGAAAAGGTATAAATAATAAAACTGATAATAATATCCTTCTGAACCAGCTTCAGTTGTTGAGGGTGAGTAGCACTGTGTTGCCTGATTCTTTTCCTTCCTCCTGGGTCAGTTCCTGTTGGTGTTGATGGGGAGGAGAGATCTACCTTGCAGCTTCTAATTTGTGAGGTGCCTCAGATCTCAGTTCTGTCTCCTCTCCTGTCCCCCATTTACTAGCTACATTGAGGCTGCTGGGTGAGGTGATCTGACAGTTTGGGGTGAGGTATCTTCAGTATGCTGATTATACCCAACTTTATATCTCTACTCTGCCTGAGCAATGCCATGGATGTCATTCAAGGGTTTGGATGGAGTGCAGTGGACTTTGAATCAACCCAACCAAGTCTGAATGGCTTTGAGTATTTGGTCCTTCCAGTGGCAAGAATTTTCCACTGCTAGTCCTAGATGGGATTGTACTGTACAGATTGGCCCATGGACAATCTGGGAGTCCTCTTGGACTGACAGTTCCTGCAAGAAGAGCAGGTGGTAGCTGTAACCAGGAAGGCCTTTCTATAACTTTGCACTGTGCACCAGTTACGCCCATTTCTGGACTCTCTCACAGTCCCTCTTACGGTCTTACCCTTGTGACCTGTCATCTGGATTACTGCAACAACACGCTCTACATGGGACTGCCTTGAAGAACATTCAGAAATTTCAGCCATATAGAATGTGACCGCATGAGTAGTAAAAAATAAGAAATCTTTGATACATGTAACACATATAACAACATTGATATATGAGCTACATTGCTTGCTAGTGTGCTTCTGGGTGCAGTTCATCTAAAGGTGATCAATTATCACCTTTAACGCTCTTCATGGCTTGAGGCTGTAAGGCAGGGCTGTCAAATTCACGGACTGTGGGCCAAATGCATCACACACTGGCCACACCCATGCCTGATTTAGTGAAGGAAAAAGTCCTGATACGTCATATGACGCTGTCATAACAATGTGAGTGTGACACCCCTGCTCTATGGGATCATGTTCTCCCACTCTTTCCAACCTGTTCAGTTTGGTCTAGCACAGGGGTCTGCAACCTTAAACACTCAAAAGAGCCATTTGGACCTGTTTCCCACAGAAAAGAAAACACCGGGAGCCACAAAACCCTTCCCGTGCCTGACTATTTCTTGAGCGGCCACAAAACTAGCATATGTAATTGAATTAAATGTTCTGTTTTCTTCTGAAATTTTTCTTTTCTTGGATTTATCCATGGTTGGCCTACCGGGGGTTGAAAAGCTCAGTAAATCGTGTGTCAGTGTGTGTCTCACATTGGCAATTGTGACACATATTTTGAGTGACAGGGAGCTACAGCAGAGGGGTGAAAGAGCCACATGCAGCTCCAGAGCCACAGGTTGCTGACCTCTGGTCTAGTAGGTTGGGCATGTTACAAGTCCCATCAGCCAAGGAATGTCAGTTGGTGGGGACCAGGAGCCTTCTTTGCTAGAACCCTCCCTCTGGAACATTCACCTTTCAGACTTCAGGATGACCTTAACCCTGTATAGATGTAAGCATGTAAGAACAGCTCTGCAAAACATCCTTGTCTTGTCCAGCCTTCTGTCTTCATCATGGCCACCCGATGCCCATGGGAAGCCAAAGAAGCTAAGCCCATCTTTTGCAATCCATTTTCAGTGACTACCGTACAGAGGCATGATACCATTGATCTAGAACCATTATGATGATGATGAAGATTTATTTGTCCTTATACATAGAACAGAGTAGGACATCATTTCACTTTAATTTCTTTGGAGGATACTTGTAATGTGTAAAAATGTAATTATAGGACTGGAGGTGACAATGTGAAGAAGGGGAAAGAATATTTTACGTTGACAGTGAAATGAGAATAATTGTAGATGAGTAATTTTTGAAAGAAAAGCAAAGTGATGCTCCTTTGGAGAAAGACTGGAATTGATTACTTTTACTTTAATATATCATAAGTGCCATTTGTGGGAGTTACTCTGAATAAAGGTTCTTGGAACAGGTAGCATAAACAAGCAATAAACAGATATTTATCTAAGGTATTTATTCATGCAGGCATGGGTGTGTACATTCTAAAAGCTTCCAGAGATCTGGAAATTATTTTAACGAACGGTGGGGTTTTTTTTTCCTATTCTGTTATTATTAACCTGGGTCTTTTCCATGCCTTCCTCCATAAAACATACTTTGTTCAGTAGACATTAGCAAATTTTTGTTGTCTTTTGTTACTATGTGAACATTCTCTGAATCTCGTGCAAATACATCATAACACCAGGCTACAGATGGATAGGAAAAGCAAGCTAGTGTGTCCTTGAGTAGTCCTTTTTCTTTATTAGATCTGGTTTGGTTTCAGGGAATAAAACCCTGCAACAATAAGTCATTTGGGAAATGAAGCTGAAAGTTCCTTGAATAGTCAAATCCATATTGCATGTGACTGGAGCCTAAGGCCTGGAAACCAGAGAACATTCAGGCAGCTTCAGGTCTATTGTGATGCGCGCTCAGTGGCAGAACTATCAGATCACAGCTTGGAGAGAGTCAGCCTTTCCCCCTGAAACCATTTTAATGGGGAGAGAAAGTGCAGTGGAAGCATTTTTCTTAGGCTTCATACCCAAAGGTGAAGATATATCAGCATTGAGAAGCAAAGGAATCAGGATGTGAAATGTTCATGATCTTTCTAACCAAGGAAATACCGTATTTTTCAGAGTATAAGATGCACCTTTTCCCCTCCAAAAAGAGAGTGAAAATCTGGGTGTATCTTATACTCCGAATGTAGCCCCACTCAGTTTCTCAAAGGGAGGTTTCAGGGGCTGAAAAAAGCATCAGAAAAGAAGCTTCAGAAAAGAAGCCCCCAAACAGAGCTTCAGAAAAAAAGCCCCCAAACAGAGCTTCAGAAAAAAAGCCCTAAATAGAGCTTCAGAAAAAAAAGCCCCCAAACAGAGCTTCAAAAAAAAAAAAAAAAAAAAAAGCTCCCAAACAGAGCTTCAGAGGCTTTCGGAGGCTTTCAGAGGCAGAAAAGAACGTTTTTTTTCTAAAATAGAGTTTCAGAAGTTTCAGAGGCAGGAAAAAAAGCAAAAAAAAGCAAGGCACAGAGCTCATAACCAAGGAACCTGTTGCTAAAATTCACCTCTGGGAACAGACTGGGGGTATTCTGGGAGGCCTCTACCTGCCAATCAGCTTTTTTCTTATTTTTGTCCCCCAAAACTAAGGTGCATCTTCTACTCCGGTGCGTCTTATACTCTGAAAAATACGGTATTATATACAACATGCTAGGATAGGAAGCATTCCTATATTTGAGATCTGCTCTTATTGGCTGCATTTTTACATCAAAGAAGTTGATTTTCCTTTTAACATGATTTGCCAAATAAGCCAGAAATAAACTGCAGTTAGTCTTTTATATGAGAAACATAAAGATATTTTTTTTGCCCATTTGGTTTGCCTCCTTTTGAGCATTCTTGCTTTGCAACTTTATGGATTAGTTAGAGCAGGGGTGTCAAACTCGTGGCCCACGGGCCAGATGTGTCACACGCTGGCCATGCCCACCCCTGTATTAGTGAAGGGGGGGGAGTAATGATACGTCACGTGACGACAACATGACTCTGCAAGTTTGACAGCCGAGTTAGGATACAATCTAACCAGGAATAAGTCTGAAAACCTAGATAAGCTATGAGGTCTGCCAGGCAAAATCGTTGTCTGAATAATGACATGAAATGGACCTCAACACTGATCACATAAATAGTGTCACTTGGAATTTGCAGTTGCAGGCACTAATTATAAATCTGCACCAGTGAAAATCTCTCTGGGATGGAGAATGCTTCAGAGTGCCAAAGAATCATTGTTTTGTGCTTGACTGCCTGTGCTCTTTGGTACAGAATCCTGACCTGCCCTATTCCACAGAGGTCCAGTTAGGGAAGAGGAGCATTAAATGACCAAGCATGCAGAGCATCATCATCATCATCATCAAAGAAAAGATAAAATTTAAGTACTTGTGTTAGACATTTGGATGCAGGTATCTAATGGTAGTTTTTGTGATGATCTCCTGTCTTGCATGTACTCATTTGGCATCATCAAAATAACATGAAATTTAATACAGGCAAATAAATGCAATACAAGTCATACATTTAACCCAGATGGATCAGAGGAAGCACTTATCTTGTTAACCATAAGCAGACACTTGCTTGCTCCCAGCTCCTGGGATTTGTTTGTAGCACTGTACTGGCACGATTTCATGAAGAAATCTGAACGCTGAATCAGGATTTGAGAAAGCCACAGAAGTGTATCAACATATCAACAGAATTGTAGCAAAACACTTGCATTTTATTCTCTTTTTTTATGGTGAGGGGGAAAAGAAGTGTGTTTAAGCATAAACCTGAGGAACAAGATAGTACACTCCATTAATGAACAATAGGTGAGTTCAGTAGTTAAAGGATTATAGCTTAAATGTCATTTGCTGAGGAAACTGGTCCTGTCGTTAAGTCTTGCTTATGGCTAACAAGGTATAGGCCAGTGATGGCTAACCTTTTTGCCATTGTGTGCCAAAAGCAGGGGGAGCACGGTGGGGTCACACGCACGCGTGCCCACATTCATAATTCTATGTGCCCCACCCCTCTGTGCTTCCCCCGCTCTTGGCACACGATGGCACGGTGGGCCTGGTAGGCCCGTTTTTCACTCTTCCCAGGTCCCAGAGCCTTTCTAGGAGCCTGGGGAGGGCGAAAACAGCCTTTACCACCCCCACAGAGGCCTTCCGGAGTCCGGAAACAGTGTGTTTCCTGACTTCTGGTGGGCCCAGAAGGCCTGAAAATCAGCTGGCCAGTGCACGCATGAGTGCCAGAGCTGAGCTCGCGTGCCCACTGATATGGCTCCACGTGCCACCTGTGGCACCCGTGCCATAGGTATGCCATCATGGGTATAGGCAATCCTTGGGTTGCAAATTTAATGGAGCCTGCCAATTACATTCATAACCCGAGGATTCGTTTGAGTGAATCATGTAAAATGAACGTGATCATTCCCTGTTTTTACTGGCGCATTCGCTACTCGAATGTGTTGGTCGTTAAGTACACATGGGGTATCTCTGGGTAGGGATGGCCTTGGAGTGCCTAGGGATGGAACAGGCCATCTGCTTCAGACAACTCAAGGCTTCTCCCAACCCACTGAAGTACCTCATGCTCCCTCCCCTGGGGTCCCCAAAATTGCGCCCCCCCCATCCTGCCACGCAGATTATTTACCTTGTGAAGATCTAGCAGCTGTCTCCTCTCCAGCCTCCCTGCCATGGTTTCTTTGCCTCCTTGCAGTCTCTGCACGAAAAGTATTTGCAAGTCGATGGGAGGCTTGAAGCAATATGATTTTGCTGCTCCAAAGTCTCGTCGGCCTGCAAGTGCTCTTCAGCCAGATCTGATGCAGGCCTCAGTTTGCTGAGAACAGAGGCCTAAAGTACTGTAATATAAGATTCATGTGAATAGTGCAAGATCTCATGCTACTGATCTTGCGTATCTCACACTACAGTACTTTAAGCCTCTGGTTCTCTGCGAACTGAGGGCTGCATGAGATCCGCACCAAAAGGCTTTGCAAATGGAGGGAAGGCCTTCTCTGTTTGCAGAGAAGTACGATAGTGCGAAATCAAGTGAGATCAGTAGCAAGAGATCTCGCACTACTAATCTCACCTGATCTCACTTTAGGTCTCTGTTTTCCATGAATGAATCAAAGCAAGCAAAGGAACCGACAGTTCCCTAGATCGTTACAAGGTAAGTGAGTCTCCACAGGCCCAGTTCCTGTCGAGACCTGGTGGGTGATGGGGAATAGTCAGGGCAAATGTTGCAGTGCCTTTGTGGTCATTCGTAAGTGTGAACAACTACCATGGTGCTGCAACGTTTGTAACTTCCGACTGTGTTGTAAGTACAGTACTAAGGGAGGGTGGATTATGTTGTAACTTTGAACGGTTGCTAAGTGAACTTAGCAACCGTTCATAACTTGACTATTGCCTGTAGTTGCTTCATCTGATCCAGCTGGGCTAAAAGCATGACTTGTATTGCATTTATTTGCTGTTGTCGTATTGTTATTTTCTGGCCATTTTTCTAATTTGTCAAGAATATTTTGGATTTTATTTATGCCCTCCAGTGTATTAGCTATTACAGCCAACTTTGTATGATCTGAAAATTTAATAAATATTCCCCACACTTTCTCATGCATGTCATTAATAATATTGATAAATAATAGGAACTAGGATTAAATCTATCTGCATGCTTCCATCCAGCTTGATAAAGAATTATTGGGGGTTCTTCATATTCTCTAAATTTGAGGAAGATTTATACCCACTTAATTCTCATACCACATTTAATTAGAATGTTCTAGACACTTTGTCCATAACATTCTAACAAAGTAGTAAGAAAGTTACTTAAAAATGATATGAGATTTAGTGTGAAAAGATTGATTCTTGACATAACCATTCTGAGGTCTGGTAATCACTAGGTTTGCTTTCAAGGTGTTTTTACACCAGTTAATTATATTCTGTTCTAGTTTTCAATGTTAGACTAATTGGTTGGTTTCCTGGATCTTCTATTTGGGCCTATCCCCCTAAATTAGAAATAACATTTCTTCTCTTTCAGGAGTCAGCTACTTCACATATGCACCACAATTTTTTAAAGGCACTTTTTATTATTGCTTTGTGTTTTATATATTTACTACTATGCCATGGATGTTTTAATTATTTGCATTGTATGTTTTTGTGTTGTTAGTTGCTGGATGTATCAGGAAATTTGCAGTATATGAATCTCAGAAACAAACAAATGTTTGAACACAGAACCACCAAGTTCCTTTGAAACTGTAGGATACCGTTTATCTGGCTCTAGACATTTGAAATCGTTCAAAATAAATGGGTATTCCCTGGGTAGACTACTTATTCTTTTCTTTCATTTGTACTAACTGAGGAAACGTCTTTATTTTTGTTCCTTGAATCCTGAACCTTTTCCTTTCTGATATCATCTCTGTAATTCCAGGCTATCTTGATATATCCTTCCTTGGCAACATACCCGTTTCTCACTTATTACATGCCCTTTCAAAAATTACTCTTAGATCTTTACTAAGCTTTTTTTTTCACCACCACATTGGCTACTTCTACTGTTCCCTGTTTCTTTACTCACTGAAATTGTACTGTTAGTATCGTATATTGAAAGAACTCCCACCCATCTTAAAACTCTTTTCTTGTTATCTCCTTGTGCCAGGGAATCCTATTTGCTTTGAGTTTATTATAACCCCTTTTCTTGAAATCCTTGCAACATTATATTTTCAGTCGCTATCAGCTTTAGTTTCCCTCATATAATAGAATCTCCAGAATTGTGTGCCCATGTTAAACCTATATTCCTCTTCCATTTTGAACTGATGAGTGCTTCCCTGTTGTTTATCACTTGGTCAAAAATAGCTGATATTCCTGTACCTTAGTCTACTTTCTAAAAGAGAGATTTATCAATAAACACATCAGAAATTTTTTGGAAGAACCATACTTTGTAGAGCTTGTCTCCCAACAGTTTTAATTAAGATTATGCTTTTTTTAAAGATTTCAGTTTGCTTCTGGAAAGCATCAGCCACATTTTCTACTTACTATAAATCCAGATGTCTTCAATTATTTTGCAGAATTCACGTGAAGTTCTGATATGTGAAACCATTAACATGCAGTGCCATTCTCCTCCCTTTCTACTGCATTTTGAATACATTGTATACTTTGAGAACTGTATTCCAGTCATGGGAAATATCTCATTATATCAATTAAGTCCTATTTATTTTCCTGTTCAAAGAATTCAAGCTTATTTTATTACAAATATTCCCATGAACATTATGAAAACCTTTCTGTTTCTTTTTTACTTCATTCACACAAGCTTCATCTCTAGGTAAAAACAAGGGATGGGATCAATCAAATTTGACAGATTTAATTCTAAGATCACCAACAATGGAAAAGAGTACCACTTCCATCCTATTTGGAAACTTGAATTTGTGACTCCTGGGTATTTTCACTGTCACCTCTTTGGCATCAAAGTAGACAAAGAGTTTGATGTCTTCCCCCTGACAGAAAGGGAACTGTGACTCCCTGAGTTTCACACTTCATTCTCCACACATTTTGGAATTTCAAACAATAGTCTTAACATTCAAAGCGAGGGCTGAAGTGAAGGATTAGCTCAGTCTCATCCTGTCCCAAGCTGATGGCATTTAGTTCTGCCTTACCTTTCTCTTTGATGCAATCCCCAGCCCAGTGATTTTTATGTGAACAACCATTTGCACTGCCTTGCTTTTATATTTATTGGAGAAACTGCAGCACAGCCTAAAAACAAACCAACTCCCTTAATTGTCTGAAAATCTGTCTGATTTGTATTGAGTGGTTCAGTGGTCCTATTTCTTTTAACAGAGCAGAACCCTTTATCTGAACTCTGTTTCCTCCAATCCCAGTCGATTCAACTCTAGTGATAAAGTTTGAAATATTTCACCCAAACACATTTCTATGGGTTCTTTTGGAGTACAACTCAACTTCTGTCTCTGGAGATTCTCAATCACTCAGGTCGTGGTTGTCCCAAAGGTGCTTTTCAAAAGGCAACCGGGCTTTATTTGTTTTTTCTTTGAAAACATTTCACTTTTCATCCATCAACTGAAGAAGCTTTTTGGATGAGAAACTAAATGTTTCCAAAGAAAAAACAAAGTCCAGTTGCCTTTTGAAAAGCATATTTGGGACAACTCAACTTTTGCAAGTGGTCTGTTTTCCATATAATTCAGACCAATTATTCAAGAAACCAAATATCTCCTATCAGTATTATTTCTACCCAGTCTTTCATCTGCAGTAATCTTCTCTTTTTCATGAACTAGAAGCAGAGACATATAAAGAGAGAGATTAGCAGGGGTAGGGCAGCTGAGCATCAGGTACTCTGGAGTCCTCTTAAATTTTCTACAAATTTAGTCAAATCTTAAATAATTCTAATAGAAGAACTGCATGAAGGGAAGAAGGAACCAAGGATGTTGCTGTACATACCTCATGTAAGGTGAGACCATGACGTGAAAGTAGAGAATGCAGAATACAGAACAACAGAGTTGGAAGGGACCTCGGAGGTCTTCTAGTTTAAACCCCTACTCAGGCAGAAAACCCTATACCATGCTGGACAAATGACTGTCCAATCTCTTCTTAAAAACCTCCAGTGATGAAGCATCCACAGCCTCTGGAGGCAAGGCATTCCATTAATTAATAATTTTCACTGTCAAGAAATGTCTCCTTGGTTCTAAATTGGATCTCTCCTTGATAAGCTTCAATCCATTACTTCTTCTCCTGCCCTCAGATGCTTTGGAGAATAGGTTGACCATCTATTCTTTATGAGAGCCCCTCAAATATTGGAAGATTCCTATGATGTCACTCTCCTCTTTCTAGTTAGACTAGAAATACTAAGTTCCCATAATCATTCATCATGTTTTAACTTCCAACCCCTGGTCATCATTGTTGCTCTTCTCTGCACTCTTTCTAAAGTCTCAGCATCTTCTAACCATTTGGCCTCAGATATCCCAGCAAATTCCTTGGCACTTGCTACTAACCATTCTTTTTCTCTGACCCTGAGATGATCAGGCTTTGAAGAAGCTTTCTACGCTCAATAGTGCAGTGGATGAAGGCAGCATCTGTATTTTCATATTGTTGAGAGGAGCCTATTGTCCTGGGGCTTAGACAACTCAATTTACGGCTCCAATCAGAAGGATGGATGAGGTGATTTTACTGAGTTTTGAGTTTGTTGTTTGTTTTGTTAGATCTTCAAAGCCCGTATTAGGGAAATACCTTTTTAATTCACAGAAAGATGCAAAAATGTGAAGGAATAGGATTTATGACTGAGTAAATATAAATCATCTAAAACAAAACATCAATTAACCTTTTCACCCTCATCCAGAATCAGTTTGCATGGAGAATACATCAAGGGAATAAGAAAAAATGCACCCAACAAAAATGCAAATTCTGATGGGTTCTCATTGTTTTCATTATTAGTTAGTTATATACAGCTCATCCTCCCAAAGAAGTTCATATGATCTCAGATCTTATAGACATTTCATGGCTGACCAAAAGCTAATAAAGCTTCCCAATATACAGAATGGATATAAATTCAACATTTCATAGGATGTCTGTAGTACTTGTAAACTTTACTTCCATTTTTTTTCTACTCTGTTATCAACTGTTTAGCTTCTTGAATTTGTTCTGGTAAAGATGTCCAAATGAATGGCCAATCCTGAAGGTGCACTTCTAGTACAAGTGTAAAAAATGAAGCATTGCTCCCAGACCCTTTAGGAAACTTAAATTCTGAATGAAATGATTCTCCTTTGTATCCCTGTAGAAATCCCTCCACTTAAAAGATCTTTGAGTTTTTTCAATTTTCTAGTGATGGCTATTTATAATTGTCAGAATCTCCAGCTGTTTCAGGTAATAAAAGCAGCTATCAAGACTAAACACATCTGTGTCACACATATGGTGTTTCAGGCCAGAGCTTTCATTTCTCTGAAGACAAAGGATGACTCTTTCTGCCATTTCTACTGTTTCTGCTCTGCATCTTGCTTCAAAATGCTTGGGTAATTTTCTTTGATGACAAAGCAGTTATATTACAATGGTTTACTGCTAAGGCAGAACTAATAGGAGCAATAATCCCGAGGTACAAATTGTTTTCCTTCTGGATTTGCTAACCTTCTGTGATGTAAGAAGAACTGTAGAAGCTGTGTAAGAATGTTTGAATGGCACTGTGGTTGAAGCATCTTTGAGAAGATGCTCAAGGAGAAAAGATTATCAGACAATACCTATCAGGACCAGACATTGTATGAAGGCCTTCCAAATTTCATTACTACACTACCAGATTCCACCCCACATTAATTGGAACTCATTTCTGCATATAATTACACTGAAATCTATGTTTTCCAGTGAGCCTTATCTACAGATCCAGACTGCAGATATTCGTAACATAGCAGAGTTTATTAAATGCTAGATGGTATGGCTGTGCTGAACATTAGAAATCTAATCTCCTTTACTATTAATGGTAATAGGCAACTTTTCTACTCTATCAGAGTTTTTAATGGTTTTGTTCACATCTTTCTCTAATATGAAGAACTTTTGTGAGCTTCTCATAATGTATGCAGTTGTTCAGTAAATTCCATGGGAAACATTATTTTAAATGCAAGTATTCATTACATCATTCTTTTGTTTGGAAATATTCTTAATGCCTGCATACATTTAAAATGCACTTCTTTAGTGTAAGCTCTTTTCCCAGTTATGAAATCACGCCCTATTGTTTGCTGTTTACTCATGTTCCCCCCCCCCCCCCCAGAAGAGGCATCTTGCAAAGAAATGTGGGTTAATAAATCTTTTTGACTCAAAGAGCAGAATTGAGTAGATTCTCTTCAGTTCTGCCATTTATGCCATAACCAAGCCTGGTGCAGTAGATTGTACAAATCAACTGTCTTAGATAGATATCCATAGTGAGTTTCTTTTATATCACCACTTGGCAGGCCTTTAAAGAAAAATAGGCAGTACCGCAGGAATAGGAATGTTTGTGAGTGTCTGTGTATTTGTGAGTGTGTGTGCATATGTGTGTGTGTGTGTGTGTGTGTGTATAGGTGCCTTTTGATTTTCTCTTGTCAGACATCACAGCAGAAGTAGTAATGCGGGGGAGAGAGAAAGAGATTATATTCGAAATAATAAGTTCCAGCTGTGGGCTAAGTGTGCTTGCCTTTAATAATTAAAATCAGCTGTAGCACTGTACTAGCCATGCTCTAATGTGGGTGCCCTGCATTCAATCGATTTTGCTACAAACATACTGACTCATTTGGCTGGCAGCAGATAACTCAGAGAAAAATCGATCAGCAAGGAAGACCTTTCTCCATTGTGTGAGGGCAGAGTACTGTGGAGTGCAGAAGACAGGTTAGAAATCTTGCACATCTTTCGGAGGGAGATTTTGTTCCGCAAAAAGGCGTGGAAGTGGCATCTGTTATTCTGCACAGGAAAAATAAAAACAGTTACGAATTTTAGGGAGACCAGCTAAATCATTGTCTTCATCTATCATTCTAATCTAGCACAGTTACCAATAGTCTTCCCGCCCTCTCCCTTTGGCTCCATTAATGTAACTACAGCCAAGTGTTCTCTCCCACCCCATCTCAATCATTTGATGAAAGAAAAAAGTGATTTTCCTATGTATTTCAAAGGAGAAGATAACATTTTAAAAATTCTCCTAGTGGTGGAGCATGGCAGGGTACTGATTTAGTGAGGATGTCCTGCATTTCATGGGGCAATCTTTCTCTAGTAGTCTGCAGCAAAACTGGCTCGACATTTACTGGATCTCCAATGAAATGCATGGAGCATTTTTAGACTACATAGTTTGTGTAGCCTGAGAGGCTTTCCTGGGATGAAAGGGTTTGTAATGGAATAACTGTCTGTAGAACCTTCAGCCACTTTGAAAGGGGTAGGTAAACTGAAAAATCTCATGTAGAGAAATTGGAACAACATTCTCAAACTCCCTGAGAATAAAGTACAAAAACAAGTGTCTGCGTGATGGGCAGCAGAAAGAACCTGCTGAGAAATTGATTTTGTACAGAACTAATTGAAGTGCAATTCATGGGTTTCAAATTATTTTCCCACAAGCCCTTGGGTGACAGAATAGTTTTTTCATGGATTCTTGTTTGATAACTATAATCTTCTGAATGGGCAGCTCAGCCACCATTTTAAATCTTTTTCTGCACTGTGGAATTCTGCATGAGGGTAAATGCTTCCTCTTCATGTTTGGCATCCGAGTTGAAGGCCATGATCATTTGAAGCGAACTGAAATATGCTGACGATCTTCTGTAATGCAGAAAAGTTGCTGGTGACAAACTAAAAAGTGGAAAGTGTTGTGTTGGTGTTCAGAAATGTAAAAACCACAGACCTACAACATGTATACTCTGGAACATCTGGTAGCAATTGGCTGCAGCTAAGATAGAGCATTCTGATTTATAATGTGCAGCCACATTCGGGTGGATGCTTTCCATATGTATTACTTTGCAATGCTAATATTGGATATAGGTCTATGGACAGGCATATGCACAGCATTTGTATATCAGGTCCCCGATAGGAACCTCAAGTCAATGCATATGGTAACATTTTTCTCAAAAGAAGATTCATCAGGGGGAAAGAGGTCTGTGTTTATAGTAACAGCTGCCTATAGGCAAAGTAAACATGAAGGTGATTTCAGTTTGTAGACTTCATGTAATTTTTTTATTCAAATAATATGAAAACTTGGTGTAGAGTAGTCACTATATAAAGTTAGTAAAGTTCATAATTTCTCAAAACTTCCTGTAACTATTAATTAAGTCGTTCCAAGCCTTCCTATCACTAGATTTCTCTAGTTCGTAATATAATACAAACCAGAAAAGGGATCTTTCATTCCACTTTCACTATGCCCCCCTCCACCCAGGGATGAAATGCTCGCCCGATCTGGTAGCGATGGTGGCGTGTAGTTCAGAGAACCGGTAGCAAAAATCCTTGTTTCCCCACTCCCACCCCCCCGGCCCAGCTGAACCAGGCGATCATCAGAGGCTTTTTTTTTTTTTACTTTTAAAAGCATTTTTTCTACAACTTCTTTGGCCGAAGAGGTTGTAGAGGGAAAAAATGCTTTTAAAAGCCTCTGACGATCCCAGCTGAGCTGCCTGATTGTCAAAGGCTTTTAAAAGCATTTTTTCCTGCTTTTAAGGTTGTAGAAAAAATGCTTTTAAAAGTAAAAAAAAAAGTTGGCCACACCCACCCAGTCACATTACCCTCCCTCCCCCCACCAAGCCATGCCCACAGAACCGGTAGTAACAAATTTTACATTTCACCACTGTCTCCACCCGTGCAAAGGTATCTGGAGAGGGATGGGTAACAAATATTGCGCACCATGATACAATTGTCAGCAAGTTTTTGTAGAATAGAATAACAGAGTTGGAAGGGACCTTGGAGTCTCCTAATTCAACCCCCTGCTTAGGCAGGAAATCCTATACCACAAACCATTCAGACAAATGGTTATCTAATCTCTTCTTAAAAACTTCCAGTGTTGGAGCTTTCACAACTTCTGGAGGCAAGTTGTTCCACTGATTAATTGTTCTAAGTGTCAGGAAATTTCTCCTTAGTTCTAAGTTGCTTCTCTCCTTAATTAGTTTCCATCATTGCTTCCTGTTCTACCCTCAGGTGCTTTGGAGAATAGTTTGACTCTCTTTTCTTTGTGGCAACCCCTGAGATATCGGAACACTGCTATCATGTCTCCCCCTAGTCCTCGTTTTCATAAGACTAGACATACCCAGTTCCAGCAACCGTTCTTTATGTTTTATCCTCGAGTCCCCTAATCATCTTTGTTGCTCTTCTCTGCATTCTTTCTATACACGATATCACTTGTAACCTGGGACTAAAATATGTCTCATGCAAAAGAGATGATTTGCATATGTTCTTCAATCACATCATTACATGTATGACATCTTTGTGACTAGTACTGGATGCCTGTGCTGAACCCCACTCACTCCCTTGCAGTTTTCTTTCCTTTCTGGCTCTTAGGCTGCACCATTTAAGATTGTAAGAAGCCAGAAGAAAAGATGAAAACTCACATGGCAATTGGTTTGGCAAGAAGGATTTGATCTTTACTGTATGCCTATCACTATTATCAGAAGTGAAAAAGAAAGACTAGAAAGATAATAGCAACCGAGCTGAGGAACAAGCTACAGTGCTGATCCCAATCTGAATAAAATGGTGGAAATTCTCCCATTGTTGTTTGTATTTGTGATTGCTCCTGTGATATCCAAGACATTATGCTTTAGCATGAACTTATTTGGTTGGTTTTCACGTACAGATTATGGGAATGCAGCCATTGTGACTGCATTGAATTGAAGTTAGCATTATGTGTAAAGTTATTCTGGTTTGTTCAACACATCATCACTCAGGAAAATTATGGCTTAGTGGAATGTAGAAACATGGTCAGTAGGTTTATTCACATCATGCCTTAATCCGCATTGCAATACAGAGAACCTTAACCAATACCTGAGTGCATGGTTTCATAATTATGGGCTTACAGCTTCTCAAAGCCAAATGTGGGACTACTACTTATAGTGTCAGAAACAGAAACTGAAGTATTCCTATATTACTGTGTTCTAGCTGTTCTAGCTCTTCTTGAACTGCTGTGATTTCTTTGGATCTGTAAAATAAAGGAATAGGAAAAAATGCTTTCATCAAACATCAGAAAGCGACTTTTTGATTAGATTATTATGCATCTTCTCTCTCTCTCTTTCTTTCTCTCTCTCTTAAATAGGAGATGGCTTGACTATGATCTTAGAACAATAGTCCATATAATTAGCATCCATGCCTTCCACTTGGTCAACATTATCCACTGCTTATCATGTAAATAAATATGTTTAAGGCTACTGTTGGTATAT
>WNWU01013616.1:2622567-2661168 GCA_012654045.1 Ptyas mucosa
TTGATTGTGTGAAATGTTTCAATGATGTCTCTAATTTTGAGTTGATAAATAAATGATCTCTTCAAATATTAATATATGACAACCATAATTTGGCATTGTAGTCAATTGCCTATCACCCTATATGAGCTAACCTGTTGCTTTTCAAGTAATTGGACTTCCATACAATAAATCTGGATGAATACTTGGATATATCTAAGTAGTTCCGCCTTTGCCACAAACTATTTCTGAGGGGTAGAAATATTCTAATACTAGAATATGGTGTTGAACTACATATCCTGCTATCTTCCTTTGACTTATCGCCTTTTCCGTAAATAGTACAAACGATTAGATTTTACCCAGGAAATTTGTCTTGTCTATTTTTCTTGAAGATCTAATTACTGTCACCTATTGTTTGCAGAATACCAACTGCTGCTGAGAAAATAGGATGGTAAAAAATGCAATCTTCTTCCTCTCTTTTTTAGTCTATTATATAACGATGATACAAAAATTAATTTGTTCTTTGCAACACAAAAAAATAATGGTTGGAAGTAAAATTATAATTAATGACTTTAAAATATAGCTAGAAAATTTCTTCTACTTCAGCAAGGCTGGAAGACATTTTCTAAAAGAACACCGAGTTGAAATTAAGCTAATCTTTGTATTCTGTCAAAAGGTGGCCAGTATCTGTGAGCTATAATAAGATCTGGGGAAGGGGAAGGAAAGGGAGAATAGCTTATTTCTCTTTGCTAATCCAGTTCTTTGTTGAATATGAAGCACCTTCCTCCTTCCTTCCTTCCTTCCTTCCTTCCCTCCCCCTTTTATAGATCCAATAAGGAAAATATTTCTTGGTTTTATCATTTGTATTTCCCTTTTAATTTTTGAAACTTCAGGTAGTATCTTTTCTACATCCATTTTCATGGTCTGTCATTTGTAGTTCTATGTGTGATACATAGAATTTGTTACACATGTCATTGTAGTTACTAATTTCTGGCCCCATTCTTCAAAGATCTCCTTTAATGTTGTAATGTTTTGTGTCATTTTGTAAGTCACAGTATTAACTGACATCAAGAAAAGGCTTGCATTTTTTTCTTCTGCTTAGAATCTTTAGTGGTCTCTAGCAGTGGTGGGTTGCTACCGGTTCTACCCAGATTGGTGAACCGGTAGCAGCGGTGGCGGAAGGCTCCGCTCACCCGTGCCAGATGCTTTTGTGCATGCACAGAAGCTTCAGTGCATTCGTAACCCACTACTGGTCTCTAGTGACCTGTTTCTAAAATCATCTTTGTCATGATTTACAATAGCCAAGAGAGCCAAAATAAATCTTTTCCATGAAAAGCTATTTTTTATTATTAATTCCAAAATCTTATGGTAAAAATCAATATTCCAAACTTATCTGGACCCTTAAATCCACTTATAACTTTCTGAAATCCAAATCTTATTTAGCTCTTGTTTATTTCAAATTCTTTACGTTCTTAAATTTATAATTATTTCTTCTTTTGTTCAGAGGTGAAAATAAAGTCACTCAGGGTAGACTGAAGGTCTCTAATACCTTTAATATGGTTCATTAGCAATTTCTGAAATGGATTAGAAAGTGAGGTTTGCAAACTTAATATCCTTGGAAGGCTCCACTGTGATTGCAAGCAAGATGGGTGTTCCTGTCATCTCCTGGCACTGAAACCTGTGGAAACCTGTCTGGAAAACAGCTGCCTGGAGCACATGTGGGCAATTCCCTATCATTTCCTTATCCTTGTTCCAAGGAATGGGTCTACTCACTGGTTCGTTGATCTTTGTGGCGGTTGCTAACTTTTGCGGAGCTGTTGTCAGTTTTCCTACCTTTCTTGGAACTCCCCTTACTGTATTTCTTCTTAAAACAATTCAAAGCATATATCACTCCCTGTTCTGTCCCCACTACACATTAGTCTGTGTGGAGCTCGACATGCAGCTAAACCCACCTATCCTCCAATAAAACATACAGTGTGCATAGATCTGAATGCTTTATTGAAAGAACAGGATATGGTGAAATGGGGGTAAATAGGAATACATACAATGAGAACCAAATACAAGAGAGACAGTATTAAGTTACTGCTGAACATAACAATTAATAAATACGAGCAATTTAAATCTCACCAGCAATTCTCTGTGCGGGATGTGGGTTTGTCCTTGGATGACCATGTGCTTCTGCCTTCTCCAAATGCTAAAAGAAATGGAGTCTGGCTTCCCAGCGTGCACTTGGTTTGAGAGTGTGGGCTGATGGGTAAAATGGATCGGGTCAGGTTCAAACAATATACTTGGTATTTTGCCTCTCTGGCCACTAAATTGGGCTAGAGTGTAACAACAGTAAATAAAAATCCTATGTTGGGCATATTTGTCCCTCAGGCCACTAGATGGGGATAGAGAGCAACAGCAGTATATAAAGATTTTATGTTGGGGCATGACACTCCCTGTCAAAGTCAAGCTTGCTCCTGGTGCCTACATGTATACAGTTTTCTTGTCAATATTACAGAAATAGTTTACTGCTGTTTTCTTTGAGGAAGTTTATTTTTGACTTCCCAATCTAGATCTAGACTTCTGGAATTCCCATTCAAGTACTAACAACAGATAGAATTATCTTCAAGTTCCAGTTTATATAGGGCTTTTGGGAAGAAGGAATAAAAGGGTGGAATGCCCCCGGTACCACATAAAGGCCATTTCTGCACTAGTGTTTCATAATGTATCTTCATAATACTATTTGGATGTTGCTGAGATGGTGTAAAGTCTGGTCTGCCTAACTATTTTGGTACAATGATGGTTAGATGACTCTGGAAAATAATATAAAATGTGACCATGGGCATTATCTGCCTCAAGGGTCAAAGGTTGCCCCGTGTAAGAACAGGTTCAAATGATTTCTCTTTATTGCTTTGTTATGACTGACACCCCAGGGTGTAGTAAAGGCAACTATCAAAACACCTTATATAGCATGATAGTGACGCAGTTCTCAAACTGAAAACAAAATAGCAAAACAAAAGTGAGTCAGGAAAATAACAGTTAAATGGATGAACCTTCTTTGAAAAGGATCAATTTGAGGTCTGTTTCTTTGTTCCTTTTTAACTCAGTCTGGCAATCAAGCATCCTCTCATTGGGAAGAGAGACCAAGCAATAGGACATCACAATAGGTAGCCTCTTTTCTCTTACCACTGGTTTAACCTTTGGTTGGTAGTGACATTCAGAGAAGGGCTTCTGTTGTGGACTTAACCATGACCAGATTTATGCAGGAAGAAACTTTGCTATTAATGCCTGAAAACAAAGCTTTGTGAGGAGAAGCATTCTGATGACATACAGATGCAGACAATTTGATTGTTAGGAATAATTGTAGCATTGTTCAGCATGGTTAAATTATGTTTCTGATGAGAATTTAGATAAAAGGCACAATGAATGAATCACAGGATGTAAGTCAATAACCTAATTATTTTTACCTTAAGCCTTCTCTTCCAGAATTCTGCCACCAGTCTGGAAAAGGGTTGCTTGACAACACTCAGCAGGATGGCATTACTGTGAGTGTTAGTGCTTATTGATTGCTTTCACTGGGTTCCGTTGCAAGACATAAATAAGAACAGTCCTGGTGAAATTGATCACATCGGGTCTTTGCAGCATGTCTGAGTTCGAAATCTTAACTGAATACCTTAAAAGGCCAGGTTGTTTAAACCACAGCTGGAAGAAATGGGCTCTCAATTTTTATTTTTTTTATAAAAGCTGCTATTATAGCTATTTTTTTAATGTGGAAAATGATCCATTAATGGACCTGAGTCAAACAAATTTGAGAGTCAATCAAAAAGTTCTGTTTGGCAGATCTCTGCCACTTTCTTCAAAGCAGTTTGATATAATGAGTGACGCAGGTGAAGTGAAGCCAAGGCAGTGTTTGATACTTCAGCGCTGATGAACTCATCAATATCTCAACCAGGCATAATAGGAAGAGAGAAATAAATTCCATTAAATATGTAGGAATAATAATCCTAACCAGGGATGAGCAGCATATGGCTTCCAGACATTAATTGAAGCCCAGTTCTTATAACTGATTGCCCACCCAAGTATGGCCAAGTGCAATAACGACATTTATTTTTCTAGCTGGAAAAATGTTCCTGCTTGGTTTCCTGGTAAAGACAATGAAGATTTATATTAGGTGATATTAATTTCCATTATTAAATCATGAAATAAAAGATTCTTTAGAGCTCTAATTGGCCAAATTGGCTTAGATTGCTAGAAAATATGAATCATCATCAACTGAAGAACCACAAAATCTATATCCTTCATCAACACTGTCAAGCAATAGCTCTTCAAAGTTTCAGAAGGAGATCTTTCTTTAGTACTACTTGAAAATGTCTCAGATTGAATCAGAGATTACCTCCAGGCAAAAATGCAAGACTGGAACAAGACTAGCTAATGAAAGACATGTCAAAGGTGCCTGTGCCTTCCCAAGTGCAATGAAATAGCAATGGCCAGGTGAAATATATCAGCGGAAGAGTATCCAATACAAGAAATCCAATAAATTACTAAGGCAGACCTGGGTATTTTATTGCCCCCAGGCCACATCCAGCTCTTTGGCTGTCCCTGTGCAGCCTGCATGAAATCAATTGGAAATCAAATATAAATAAGTGTACCCCATGCTTGCAATATAACTGCATTGCTTTTATTTTGAAGATGCTAATTTTTTTTTCAATTTACATATATGCCTGCGTCCATACCTAGCTACTCCACAACAGCCCTAGTTTCTCATTGTAGCCCCTTGGGGAAATTAATTGCCCACCCCTGTACTAAGGCATAGGATGGTCTGGAATTTATTGCTCTATATGCCACCTTGTCACTGAGAAACAAAAGATGAATGGAAGCCATGATGTCTTTAAATAGGGGCACAGTAGGAAATGTTGAAGATTAGGAAAGCTCATAATACAATTGCAGTTAAGACTGCAGGTAAAATCTAGTGATGGTTGGAAGGATTTTAGTCCTTCAGTGAAAGATGCCAAATCAAGTGAAAAAGCAACACAAGCAAAGCCGTATAAGCCTCTTCATTCAGATCTTCTGCCATATGCTCTGAAATCTGTTTGATAGTCTTAAATCTGTTCAGGTTTAGCCAACACCACTAATAACTTAGTGAGCCAGGCCAAGTCCAGTTTATTAGCCAGGTGTTTCCTAATTTTCTTTCTGCAGTAGAAACTTTGATCTTGTAAAATGTTAGAATTGCCAGAATTTGTTGCCTGAATCACTCTTCCCTTATATTGTCAGGCATATATAAGGAAAGTAATCCAAGCCTTTAAGTAGATTTTTTTCTCTCTCTCTCTGCCAACCTCTCAGCTACCTCCTAGACATGCCAGCTCACTATTTTTTTTTCAAATCGCTGCTGTTAGAATCAGGAAGTAGCTTCAAAAATATAAATCTCAATGACCATGGTATGATTTCAATACCATTTGCTTCTTTTTAGGTTTTAATTTAATCCAGTCTATTACTTCAGGCAACAGACATGCTGTGATTTGTTACCTTCTCATATGTCTAATTTATAATTTCAGAAGTACTCAGTATCAACGTATGGAGTTGGTTCTCTATTATTATTCATTTTTATTTTTTTTTATTTATTTTTTTGGTTAAGCTCCTTTCCTTCAACAGCAGTAAAATAGAGTGGAACATTAATTTGATGGTTATTTGTCATGCAGCTTTTAAGAATAACAAGTTTTTTTTAAACTTCTTTTAAAAATATTCTATTCTGGCCTCAAAATAGTGTCTCTTTAGGTATATTCTATTCTGGCCTCAAAATAGTGTCTCTTTAGGTATGCCGAAGTGTTAGGTGTTCAAGATTCTTTCTATTTAAGCCTGAGGTAATAGGAGAGCTGAGAGTTCCTACTTTTGAGATGTGCAACGAGAAAGAATGTGCTCCCCTTTTGCATAATGCATTAGATATAAAAGGGTGTACCCTTACTCCTATTAGTCATGAAGCTTTTATAAACATAACCTTTTGTACATTTGAAGACTGAGGGAAGAATGAAAAATGGGTCTGAGTCTGGTTGAATTTGACTGCTTTGGGAACTTCTGAACAATGAAATGACGGACTGAACACAGTTCTGTAAAAAAACAAGTAACTTCAAGAACTCGTGAGTAGACCAGCTCTTTGAACTTTCTGGACAAAGAGAAGATAGGAAATGGGAGATTATTTGCAAGTTGCAAGACAGCATTGTCCAGAGGGTTTTGAGATGACAATAGCCCTCATACTCAAACTGCAATCTGTGCTTTTAAAAGGACACTAAGTTTGAATACTTCCTTTTCTAATCACATTATGAAATTGCTTATTAACTACTTTCCAGCTATTAAAAACCTCTGGAGTCTGAAAACTGATGAATCTGCCTTCAGTGTTTAATGAAAGTAAAATTTAACTAAAAGCCAAAGAACTAAAAAAAAAACCCAACCAAAAGCTAATTAAGATTGAGATTTTAGAAATTTATAAATACATTAAGGAGCCAGGTGAATTTGAAAGATTTTCAAATTAATTATAAAGAATTCTGTCTATGTTTTTAAATTAAAAAAACTTATAAGATATTTTTTTAAAAAAAATTGGACACTAAAGTAAAGATGTCGATTAAAAGATAACACATACACTTCACATAGTTTCAATATGGAACACATTATTCTAAAAGTGAAAATATTGAAAGACACTGGAAAAAATGAAAATGAAGTCAAAATTGATATTAATCTCAACAGCAATAGCTGTGTCTATGGATACTGTGTTAAAGGTATTTTGGAGGATGAACAAGATTTACTTGACCAAATGTGACTAAATTGAAAGAGTATTTACAAAGACTACAAGAATGATACGGAATAAGATGTTACATTGGATATGGAAAAGAAACTGTCTGATGTTTTAATAATTAAAAGGGACGTACATGCAATAAAGCAAGAAAGTGATCTGTTTATATATACTGAACTTACAAAGGACACTAGTTAAAGCCTTCAATAATTTTATGAGAAGGAATAAAGAAGAAATAAAAAAAAATAAAGTTCTATGACATTATTTGAATGGATTAAAGAGTAAGATTGCTTGAAATAAAAGGAAGGAATACAACATTGGTTTATTTGGTCAAGATTAAAATAGATACACTGTTATTTCTGATTACCCTCATGTATTTTTCTGACTTCAGGACTGAAATGACAATACTTTATAGATGTTTTTATTAATAAGAGATTGGATATGGAAAGAAAATGTAATTTTTTGTAATTTAGGAGACGATGAAAAGTTACCAAATTTTTTTATACTTGTGATGAAAGTTTGAAATCTCTTCTCTATGTGTGTGTGTTTCTTTTTCTTTACTATATTTTTACTATTCTTTCTTTTCTTTTTTCTTTCTAGTCTACACTTTTTCTTTTTCTTCTATTTTTTATTTGCATTGGTTTCTACAATTGCAATTATAACAAAATTACTTGAAAAAGAATTTATAGTAATTAAATGCTGTGATTTAAATAAAATAAAAGTAGAATTGCAAAAATATAAATAAATAAATAAAACAAGGTGAAATCTAGAACACTCTTGATTCCTCTATCAGATAACATGAGCTTGATTTAGTGGTTTTGTTTTGTTTTGTTTTGTTTTGTTTTGTTTTGTTTTGTTTTGTTGGACCCAGTTGCTCTGTTGCTGCAATTATATGGATAAAAGGCAATGTAGAATAAACATGGCTGTTGGTATTGTAGTTGAAATCTGCTGATCCCCAGAAAGAACTTAAAAGCTGAGCCTACAATTTGAAGCAAAAGTGATATTCCCTTAGGAAATAGTTCACCTCTTTCTGTGATAGTTGGATGCTATTTTGGCCTTGACTTCTGAAAATTGCAGTAATCATTAAATGCAATTTCATCCCACACCAAATTTTACTTGATGGTTTAGGTGGCTTGTCTCCAAAGCATCTCATTTCTTCCCCTGAGAAGATATGCATGTGCCATGCTATAACAATCCAGATTATGACTTCAATGTGGAAGTGCTCCAAAAATGTGCTACCTATATGTTAGAAGATATTTGAAGAAATATGCTATTTAAAGAATATAATTCAAAAGATCTATACAGGTATTTAGCCTGCTCATACTTAGCTTCTTATAAGATCTAAGATATGCTATCTGAGGCCACCTCCAAAGCTTTGGTTGCAACTCTCAAACTAATCAAAAACCTTACTGTCAGATTGTAACATTATATTTATAATTGGTTCCATCTACTTTTTGGAACGTATCAATGGACTTCAATATCTTCAATATTCTAGTTTTTAGAGCTTTGCACATTTATCATCATAGAATAATTTTTGGTTGATGCCACTTCTGTACCATGTGATGTATTCTATGTGGAGCCATAAAATGTCATTATTAAATTAATTTATTAAACTTATGTGTTGCCTTTCTCACCTAGAGGTGAGTCTAGGCATCTTACAATCAATGAAAACAGCAATATGAAACATTAAAACAAATAATAAGAATACAAAACAGTAAAAAAAAATAATTTTGGGTTAAATTTGACAAAGAGGAGAAGAAAAGGATAAAGATGCATATGAGGAGCAGGTT
This sequence comes from Ptyas mucosa, assembly GCA_012654045.1. Lineage (NCBI taxonomy): Eukaryota > Metazoa > Chordata > Lepidosauria > Squamata > Colubridae > Ptyas > Ptyas mucosa. Next base: position 2,631,100 of record WNWU01013616.1, read on the forward strand.
ACTCCATTAACCACCTCCGGAATGAGACGCCCCCATTAAGGCTCCAGGCCAGTTAGAGGAGCCACATCTTCAGGCCCTTTTGGAAGGCCAAAATGAGTAGGTGTGGATCTCACCTCAAGGGACACAATGATTCAGAGGACTGGAGTCATGACAGAAAAGGCTCTTCTGGACTCCATTAGCCAGAATTCCTAGATCGGTGGGGTATTTTTTTAGTATCTTTAGAAATTGTTTAAAGACTTTCTTCAGTTGATAAGGCTGCTTTTGGGAATTTGTCTATGGTGACAAATTATTTACTGTGAATGATTTATAGATATTCCTATTTGGTTTTCATTATTCCTGATGGATCAGCTTCTTCCAATTCAGGCTACTTGTTTAGTAAGATCAAGTAAGACTTCTTTGTGTTTATTCCATGATTGACAGTGATGAGAAATAGTGAATTCTCAGACATCATCCCAGTTTATAGAATAAAGAATTAGAATTAATCTCTCTAGCAAGTCAATGCACCACAAATTATGACACACAACAAAAAATATTTAAAACTTATTAGATTCTGTCACATTTCTATAGAAAAGGACTGTCAAAACATTATGTTGTTGGAGATGTAATAAGAATAATGCTTATTTGCGCGCACGCACGCACGCACGCACGCACGCACACACACACAGAAAGAGAGAGAGAGAGGGAGAGGTAAATGAGTCCCTGTGGGTTTTATTCTGCTAGTTGTAGCTAACTTTAGAGGGCGGTGCTCATTTCTTTTTCTTTAAGCCATTGAGCCAGCACTGTCTGAAGACATTTCTGTGGTCATGTGGACAACATGACATCACTCTGCAGTGTGAAGTGTATGGTGAAATATGGAACACTGTTACCTTCCCATCAAAGTGATACCTTGCATGAGATCACAGCCTCCAGAAGCTTCCAGTCTCGGCATGAAAAGCATTTGCAAGCCGATGGAAGGCTTGAAGCAATGTGATTTCGCGCCCCCCGAGTCTTGTTGGCTTGCAAACACTCTTCATCCTGATCTGGTGCAGGCCTTGATTTACAGAGCATAGAGGCCTAAAGTATTGTAGTGCAAGGTAACATGAAATCAGTAGAGTGAGATCTCGCACTACTGATCTCACATGACCTTGCACTACCTTAGGCCTCTGTTCTCCATGAATGCGCTGAAGCAGACAAAGGAACTGACGGCTCGCTAGATCATCACAAGATAAGTGAGTCCCTACAAGCCCAGTTCCTGTGGAGACCCAGCTGGGGGGGCGTATATGCAAGGTGAGTGTCTCTGCAGTCATTTGTAAGTATGAATGACTGCTGTGGTGCTGCAACATTCATAACTTCGGGACTGTGTCATAAGTCCTTGGGGGGTTATGTCATAACTTCATAACTAAGTTATGAACTTCATAACTAAGTTCAACTTCAAACACGTAGTTTAACACTAAACTACGACACTAAGTGAAGTGTCGTAACTTGAAGATTACCTATACCTAGATATATTTATTGAATATGTCTATGTATGCCATATTTGGGGGGAACAAATAAATACTTAGGTCAAACACACACACATGCATACATATACAGTATTCATATATACATATAGGTGGCTGTATACACGATTATAACCAGAAGTCAGGAATCACTCCGTTTAATAGATGCATAGTGATGGATACAAATATAATTCTGGATTGCTATAGATGTATTAGGGTTTCATGTTGGCTCTTGCTGCATTCTTTTAATCGATACATTATATTTGATAAAGCAAGACTGAGTGGGTTCTAAATTAATTGCACCATGCATCACAAATGAAGTAATAGACATGGCTATCTAAAGTTGTGGGGAGAGCATTAAGCCATTCAGTTGAGAGACTATACCACTTTAGTGCCTGAACTGGGGAAGATAGTGCTATTTTTGTTCAGCAAAGTTTTGATTTTGGCTCCAGTAATCAATGGTTGTCAATATTTACTAGGATACACACTTGCATAATATTAGCAAAATTCATTAAAGTAAAAAAGAAAAATTCTAGTTTTTAATGAAAAGTACAGATAATTTAAATTTAAATTACTTTAAAGGTTAGCAGCTCTTAATGCACATTTTCAACGGATAGTTAGAACTGTAGAAAAAACAATTGCTACCAGACTGAGGACCGCTATACTGCACGAGCCAGAAAGAGGGCTGTGAAAATATCTACAGACCCCTCACATCTTGGATATAAACTGTTTCAACTTCTTCCCTCAAGACGATGCTATATAGGGCATTGCATGCCAAAACGACTAGACAAAAGGACAGCCCCCCCACCCCCATGTCATCACTCTGTTAAACAACTACCGTAATTCCCACAACACTGTCAAACTAGTAGGGCTGTATTACTATTATCTTGTCATCTTTCCTAATACCTATTTCCTTATCTTCTTATGACTATAACTTTGTTGCTTGTATCTTACGATTTATATTGTGTTATTTAGTATCCTATTGTGATTTATGTTGATTGCTTATTTAGTATCCTATGATTATCACTAAGTGTTGTATCTAATGATTTATGATGAATGATTCTGATCATGATTTATCAGTTGTTGCTTGTATGTACTACTGAGAGATTATGCACAGGAGACAAATCCCTTGTGTGTCCAATCACACTTGGCCAATAAAGAATTCTATTTCTATTTCTATTTATCCAAAAAGGCTTTTACTTCAAATTTTCTGCAAGTCCTCATTAGTAAGAATCCTAGAATATATTTTATCTGACAATTCTTTTAAGTTATGTCTACTAATATCATTTCTATTACTTGGTGAAAATGCTTTGCATTTTTAGAAGTGCTTTTCAATTTGCATTTTAAAGCTTGCAGAGTAATATTGTAATTATTGTCACAACTATTTTATGAAATCATTTCTTCTCGTGTTGTTTTTCTCTAGCATTTCTTGCCAGATTAAATGTAAGTGTATCTCTTGACCTTACTATAACCTAAGATTTAAACAAAATCTCTGCAATTTACCAAATTATGTTGAACATAAGAAGATTGTAATGACATAGTTTACGTCATACTTTCTACTTAGTTCCATTCATAGTCAAAGTTAGTTCCATTCAAAAAAGAGGTCTGTTATTCTATAATTATATAATTATTCCATAATTATATTGACTTTAAGACAAGTTGTAGTTAAATAATTGCTTTCCCATTATAATAATCTAATATATAAATTCAACAGAACTTTTGAGAGCAGCCAATGTTTGCAAAAATGGGAGAAATATTTTGGTCTTTACTAAAAACAAAGTCTATTTGAACTGATTCCTTTTGATTTATCAGGCCTTCTGTGGTTACTAGCTTGAAATGCAGCAGACCTGACAAATGAGCAGGTGGTGGATAGAGGTTATAAAAACAGGGCAGCAGCTAGTTTTATATTCATTCTGTGCAGTGGGAAAAAAGTGGGATCGTATTGGAATGCCATCAAAATTCAACAGCGACTTTTGAAGGATCTCTGGATGCCATAGCCCTGAGGCCTTAGTGCATTGTGCACCCTTTTTGTATGGCTTCTACCTTGTACTTTATAAATCTTCCTGACAAATATCCATGATGCATAAGATAGTTAAAAAGGTAGTACAAAAAAAGAATATCTTGAATCCATTTGAAAGTTTTTCTACCATCAGAATCTTAAAAAACTAGCATGCTGGAAGCCGGAAAAAGATGAATTTCTAAATAGAAATAACTGCCTTAGAGTCTAAAACAAGTTTTTAAAAAGAAGAAAAGAAAAGAAGAAACTGGAAAAGGAAATAGATAATTTTTGAATTGTCAGCTTTATGTTGTTGAGTAAAAATTCAGAATCCATCCTGGATTGCAGGCTAATGAGGGACAGCAATATATAATTTGCTGTTTAACATCTCTATTTGCAATGATGCCCTTTGCCCCACTATGTCCTACATATCTATTAGACATCCAACAAAGGGTTATTGCCTTCCAGTGATTTTTTTTTTTCAGAAGGATGTTTTCCTGTCCTTAAAAAAGTAAGCTGTGAGATGGAGAACAGTAAGAATTCTGAAAGGCTGTTGGAGTAAACTGACGCAATCTCATTGCTTTATCTTTTGATAAATTATGGGTCTTCTCCAGAGGTGGGTTTCAGCAGGTTCTGATCAGTTCTGGAGAACCAGTAGTGGAAATTTTGAGTAGTTTGGAGAACCGGTAAATATCACCTCTGACTGGTCCTCCCGCCCCCATCTATTCTCTGCCTCCTGAGTCCCAGCTGATCGGGAGGAAATGGGGATTTTGCAGTAACCTTCCCCTGGAATGGGGTGGGAATGGAGATTTTACAGTATCCTTCCCCTGCCATGCCCACCAAGCCACACCACGTCCACCAAGCCACGCCTACAGAATTGGTAGTAAAATTTTTGAAACCGACCACTGGTCTTTTCTGACCACATCCACTGTATAGCCATTACTGGACCCCCAAAAGTAACTTATTCCTGCTTTATTAAGTAAGTGATATATACAGCCCATTTGTTGAAAAGTCCCTTGGCATCCTGAGAATTGCTCTTATGTGTATCCAGGTTATCTTTGGAACTAAGCAATGAGATATATTCTCCAATGAAACGTGGTAACATTCATCAGACCAAATATTGAGTTATTCCGATACACTCTATTTCTCGCCAGCTTTTCACCCCCCTATTTTTCTAGCAGAAGTTCAAATTGCCTATTCTATCAATAGCTTTTAGGAGCATTACTATTATTGGTTGTCTTGAATATGAATAGGATAATTCCCAAAGTCCCTACTCTTTTACATCATTCCCTCAGGTCACATTAGCATACAGATGGTCTGTAACAAATGAGGCATGAAAGATGTAGGTTTGAGGAGCCAGTAGCTGAAACCAAATCTTTAAATTAGATAGTTTTCAACAGATAATTATATCTTTCTTTCTCTATGCCAATGATAGAAATGGATAAAATTATTCTTCAGCACCACTTTCATTGGTGCAAAGTGGATCTGAACTGCTAAGTGATATGCTGATGGAAGATTTGATGTCATTTAGACACCAAACCAAGATTTTATTTTATTTTACACATAAAATTCTTATTACTTCCTCAAAATATGAATGCTTAAAATCTGAAGGCACCATAATTATCTTTCATTATATCATTCCCCCTCACATCTCTATTTTCTCAGGAAGTGGCTTTAAGGTTCCCTATAGCAAAAGCGAGCCAGCGTGATTTAGTGATTAAGGTGCTGGACTAGGAGAGGGAGACCCAGATTATAGACCTCCCTTAGGCATTGGTTGACCTTGGGCCCAAATCAGTATCGGGAATAGAAACCAGCTGGCTGGTATACAAGACTTGTTGCATGGTACATTGATCAGTTCCACTGTAAGAACCAAGTGAACTCAGTGCAAAAACAGAAGTCCTATAACTGTGTGGAATAAAGAAGAGGAAAAACAATAAATTCCTTTTGGCAAAAGTGACCACTGAGAAACTAAGTGTCTAATTTAAGATCGAAGCTACAGGAACTGATGCCTGAGAACTGAACAAGTCAGTGAATTTAGTGGTGCAAAATTCTGAATTGACTTTTATTACATTGGAAGACTGTTTTGGCTTGCAGGAATTAAAAATTCAGGCATGATCCAGTCATATTTTCTAACTTGCTTTTAAGCACATTTATCCAAAGAATTTCCCACTGGGTTCTGCGCCATTTACAGATGTTGCCTTGAATTACAACCTTGCAGCAGGACCATATACACATGGTGGTGTTTTAATGAGATTATAGCAGGGGTGAAATCTACTTACCTTCCTTACTGATTTGGAAGTGCACGTGCTGCACATCACATGCGCGCACAGACCTGTGCATGCGCAAGACCTGCGCATGTGCAGAAGGTAAAAACACATTACTTCCTGGTTAAAACCAGGAAGTAACGACACCTGGGTGGATGGGTGGAGCTTTGCTCCACCATCGCTACCTGATCACTGAACCACCTGCCATGATCGCTACCAGATCGCCTGATCTGGGAGCATTTCACCCCTGGATTATAGTTATAGATTGATATTTTATATATATTTAGCTACAAGAAAATCCCACCAATAACTTTAAGGCACTTACATACAAAGCTTGCATACATTAGTTCTGTGCTTCTGTGATTCTTCATGGCTTCTTCTGCTCAAATTGGTGTTACCTGATTTGCAATGCAGAACTCTCTGTGTGTCTGAGAAAATTGACTTATCATTGGTACAAACAACCGCCAATCTCTTTTTTCTCTTTATTTCTGCTGCAATTGTTACGCAGCTAGAGTGCTTTGATGTTTTCACACCAGGCTTCAGGACAATCTTGCCATCATAAAAAGAAATATAACATGAGGGAAGAAAGATGGTGATGAAAGACAGCTGGGGTCTCTCTCTCATTGATTAGCTGGGGAAAACCCTGCTTGGCTCATCTTGAGCCCTCATAACAGTTAAAGTGAGAACAGTGGTAAGACTGCTATTAAACATTTGAGATGAATCATCCTTCTGAATAAATATCCATATCACTGGAGAACTCATTCTGGACTATCAACACATACTTTTTCCAATGGCTTTTAAGCATTTTAATCAGATCTTAAAAGTAGCCAGATTTGCTAAATTTTGAGTTGTCCATTGATGATTTGAATGAATTCGTTATATTTGTAGCAGAGGTGGTATTCAGCAGGTTCTGAGAACCGGTAGCAGAAATTTTGAGTAGTTTGGAGAACCGGTAAATACCACCTCTGATTGGCCCCATCTATTCTCTGCTTCCCAAGACTCAGCTGATCTGGAGAAAATTGGGATTTTGCAGTAAACTTCCCCTGGAGTGGGATGGGAATGGAGATTTTACAGTATCCTTCCCCTGCCATGCCCACCAAGCCACACCCACCAAGCCATGCCACGCCCACCAAGCCACACCCACAGAACCGGTTGTAAAAAAATTTGAATCCCACCAGTGGTTTGTAGGAATTACAATGGGAAGCTAAAGTGATTGCTTTCCTCTTTGTTGTAGCATATTTGCATTCCTCTCTCCCATTTTTCTTTTCCAAGATGAAAGCAGAGCAATTTTGGCAATATTTTCCTCTACAGGTAATCCTCACTTAACAATCAGTTGAAGTTACGATGGGCCTCTTCAGAGCTACTTGCGACTTGATTTTGAAGTTCTGATGGCCACACACGCACACAGCACGGCCATGTGACTGTATTTTGAGTTTTGGCAACTGACTTGCATTTATGGCTCTTTGCAGACTCCTGTGGTCACTGGAATTTTTGGCATTTTTTGCCTCTATTTCCAGTTTCTGGCAAAAAAAACCCCCAGCCATTGGGTTCACCTAATTGCCACATTTGCTTAATGTGTTTACTTAACAATTGCTACAAAAATTATTGCAAAATTGGATGCAGTCACATGATGGACCCACTGAATGACTGCCATAACATGCAACTGTAATTCCGGTTCAATTACAGTCATAAATCAAGAACTACCTGTTATTTGTTGGGATGTGCTAATCCAATTAGGATTTCTGTCAGTGATGATTTTATACTGGGTTTTTTTTTCTTGGTTAAAAAGTGTCATTTTATGACTTCTGAAACTTAGAGGCCCAAAATTGCCCAATAGATTTTTTTCCACCCGTATTTGTATTTCTGCAATGGAATAATTAGAAGTGCAAAAACTTCTTTAAATAATTAAAACAATGAGATTGCTTGTATGATGCCAGAAAGTGTTAGAAATGATATTTTCTCTGTAGGATAATCAGAACAATCCTTAAAGCATTGTTTATAATATCATACAATTCAGTTAAAGCAGTAAAAACAAATTAATTAAGAGAGCTTTGGTGATAGTAAAGTAGCTAATTGGTTCATATTGTCAGATTAAATTCTGTATATGAGATGCACCACTGAAGATGAAACAGAATGTTTCAGTGAGCTCGATATAAGTAATTTGGGGGGGGAAACTTGTTATTTTTAAAAAGAGAATAGTAAAACATGAAAGACATTTCTCTTTAAAATTCAGTATTAGTATTATTGTTAAATGGTTCTAAATCTATCTTATTCAAAAGAACAGAACTACAAAAGTTTTGCAATTCTTGTTTTTTCTAATGATGTTTTTTGCATATTAAAATTTAACATTTTGCATATTCCAAGCAAAGGAATGCTGCTTTGGGAAAAGGTTTGAAGCATGTTATATATGCTTTTTAAATTTATTTTGTTATATATGTCCATTGCTAAAAAAACATTTAGACTCTGTATCGAGAACTATGGAATAATAATAATAGCATCAAAAGATTTATATGCCCTGTTTCAGGAACGTAATTAATTCTTGAGGGAATCTGGTACACAGTGTCCCCACTGAATTCTTACTCTAGAATAATTCAAATTAGCTATATAATGATGTAAAGTGTAAACCTATTTTTCTGTATGAAGTTCACATAGTGATTTCAGGTCAGTTAGTGTCTCTCAGCCTCACAGGTCTGTTATGTGGGAAAATGGAAGTGGTATAATCCTGGATGAAAGGCAGGAAATAAACCTAATAAATAAGTATACTATATGTCGAATAGAATTATTGGCAAGTCTTGTCCTATCCCTTTGTTTGATAATTATTATCAGTCTAAATTGTCCCAATTTATAATACAAGTAGAATCTCCCTATTACACATCTGATTGTGGATATGTGTTCTGCTAGGATAGCTGGATTATAAGTGTTTGGAGAGTTTGCTGTTAAACAATTTGGAAAAATTTGGGACTTTCCTCCTAGGTGATTTCTTTAGCCTTTACAGGAATGTGACTGGATTTTTTTCTTCTGTGCAAGTCATCAACTGTGGGAGTTTTATCTACAGCTATTTACCCAAGAACTAATTATTAAAAGAAACGAAGTTTTTGTTTTTCAACATGCTGAGTACCATTTCTTTTCTCAAAAGCAGTAGCGAAAATAAACTTGCCAGGAACATTTCTTCAGACTCTTGGGCCAAGAAGTCAATAATAATAATAATAATAATAATAATAATAATAATAATAATAATAATAATAAGTAGTAGTAGTAGTAGTAGTAGTAGTAGTAGTAGTAGTGGTGGTGCCTTATTCAGGATCTCCGATATCAAGCCACTTTTATTTTGTTTTGCTTTTTTAATGTTAGATATTAATCATGTAGTGCTAATCTTCATAGCAGTCATTGTTTTTACTCATGGTGCCCTTGAACGATGTAGCCCTCGGGCATGGTGGATATATAAAATGGCAATCAGCACAGTAATTCTTGGGAATTGATTTGATTGTCACTGCTGCCAAAGACATAGAAATGGCATAATAAATACAACAGACACGGTATGATAAAGGAAGTATCGTTCAATGGTAGCACAAGTACTTTGCCTGTAAAAGGTTCAATATAAGATATGGCAAATTGGAAAGAGAAGGCGGATATTCAGAAATATACCAATCTTTTCCAGGCACATTGGAGACTTTGCAAAGTGGAAATAAGTAGGGAAGTGCACGACCTTCTCTCTTGACTTATGTACAAATACATACACAGTTTTAATGGGATTTTGCCTGACTGAATATTGAAAGAACCTATTCAAGGGTACACTATGAAAAAAATGAAAACCAGATATGTTTGCAATTAACAAAAGAACAAGAACATGGAAACCTGTGCATGCTTTCCCCGCCCCCTTCCTGATTATTTGCTCCAATACAAGACTCATAAAATGTTAGGACTTGAAACATATGTCAAAATTATAGATGTTATTGTTTGGCAATGTCATACCTCTCCCCTCCCACCCCCAACACATAATTTCTAACTCATGTACAGCATTGCTACTGGATATTTAGCAAAGCAGGTTAGAGCTATGCTCCTTTTCTATTGGAAATGAAAGTTTGTGCATGTGAGCATTCCTGAAAGTAGAAATCTAATCTGAGCAAGAATTAGTGAAGCATGTTTTATAAGAATTATTTAAAGAAATACATTTTAGAGACAAGCAAAGTATAATACCTAGCTAACTATGTTCTACCAGGAAGAGAGTCAAAGAGCATGATGGCAGCCTAAGAAGATACTCACTTCAGATTAGGAATTTGTCAGATAAAGAGCAAGCAGAATTATAGGCAGAAAGATGTAAATAATTATCTATCCACATCTCAGTATCCCTTGTGGTCAGTGCATCATGAGGTGCTTATAGTCAATGCCATGGGATTTGGATCTTCAACATTTGCAGCACAAAATCCTTAGTTTATATTTTTTTAAAAATGTAAAACCCTTCCTTCTGGTGCTTACAATAAGGACCCCCTTACAATAAAAGGTTCCCCAACAAATAGATGACTAAATCAGGCTTCAACTCTCTCATCTTCAAGTTACTGCTTTATTTTTCAAATCGGTGCTATTTTGGATAAGATTTCTCCTAATATTCAGTTGTAACCTAAGCTTCCAAAATTGGAGAGAGCTTGTTTGAACTTGCCATGTTTCGGCACAATAGAGAACAAGTGTTTGTCTGTTTCTTTAAAAAAAAAACACCATTGTCTAGTTATTTTGTCACTTGGAATTGCGTTTCCCTCTACTTTCTCTTCTACAATGTTGAGTCTTTAAAATATGCTTTCATCTCTGGGTCTCTTTTTGGGTCTTCTTCAAAAATTATTTTGACAAACACAAAATGTGGATGAGTTTATCAAAAATAAACAATATATTTCATTTTTTTAAAAAAAAATCAGCTTTGTACCACATGCAGTAGGCTTGCTTGGATTTGCTGGTTGGGCTGTTTTTCTCGCCCGTCTCACACTATGTCTCTCATCAGTCTTGCAGCTCCAAAAATTGAAGTTTTCTCGTGTGCTGAAGTATTACTGAGGTGCTAGCCTTTGTGTTGGGGGTTTCTCTTTCCTGCATTTCTCGCGTCTTCTTAGCTTGACTTTTTGTTTTAACATATCCACTCATATGTTTTCTTTCCTAGATTAGCTTTTCCTTCTCTTTTATGAAATAAACGCTCCAAGAGAGGGTGATACTGTTTTAACCATCCTTCCCAGGCATCAGCAAAACTCTGGGTCTCAGGAAGGAACTCCCCTACAGCCCCTGGATGGTGAGTTCACTCTTCCACACTCTCTTTTTTTCAGACTTTGAGAGAGGCAGCATCTTTACTTTTTAGATTTGTGCAGAAGTTTGAAAAACATTGGGCTGCCTTAAGAAGTAGCAGAGTAATGTTGTTCTTGCATGAGATCCAAAGCACCTCTTGCCTGTAATTTTTGAATCATGTGCAGCTCCAATACATGACAATGCCTTTGGAATATGTTGATGTAAATATAACTAATAGCTGGGTTCACATATTGAGATAAATCATTTTGTCAAATATTGTACTATAACCCATAATGACCTGGTTCAGGGGTGAAATCCAGCAGGTTCTAAGGGAGCGAGGGGCCAGTGGTCATGAGAGGGTTAACTGCTGTATCTGGGCAGATCGAGTCAGACAGTTGGTAAAACTCCTCCTCCTGCTGCTGTCTCCCAGCTTTCTGACTCGATCTGCTCCAGATCGGACGCACCCTCTTTTTCTGTCTTGGCTGATTCTATTTTTCCTTAGGAAATTGGCTATTCTAATACTTCAATGCTAATTATTGATTTGGATATTGGTCACACTAAATTTTAAATTGCTTACTTGTGGGTGAGGTGCAGCAGCGTGAAGGGCTTCGGCTCAGATCCGCTGCAGACCTTTCATGGTCGAGGGGATTGAGGCTTTGACAGCCAAGCCTCTCCCCTCTACAGCGCGAAGGGCTCACGCCCGAGCCCGCTGCAGGAGCTTCTCTGCCGGCTGGCAGGCTCCCCTTATTAGCGGCGGCGGCTATCTTCGGGGGGGGAAGGATTCCCCCCGCCGAGATTGGTGCTCCACCCCCACGTGGAGTCTTTAACATCGGCAGCGTTCTCCCAGGCATTCCGGCAAACTCCTTGCCGAAGGCACCTCATTCCCTCCCTCAGGAGCCGTTTTTTTGCCGCAACTGCCGTTTCGCGCCAGGCAATCGCACGTGGAGCCGGCCTGCCTTTCTCGGCCGGCCAATTCAAACGGCCGCTTGCCGCCTCGGCTCCGGCGACCCACGTGGAATCCACCGCCGCCGCGGCGCCTGGGAGAACCTCCTTGCGCGTTCCTGGGGGATTCCCCATACGCGCTTCTGTGACGGAGCAGCTGAACCTCCCTGGAGCTGGTGAGCTGCCGTGGCTGTGTGAGCAGCATGGGGGGGGGGGCGGCCGCCGTAATTCAGCGCCCGCCATTTTGGATCCGTCCTTGTGACGCAGGGCCATATTATATTGCAGAATGGCTGCACGTAATCACCAATCGACCAAGCGCCCGGCCCAGGAGGCTTCCCATCCGGGCCCTTCCTCCTCGGCCACCTCAAAAAAACCAAAGAAAGCCTCCTCCTCTAAAGAGGACAAGGCTGCTAAGCAACGGGCCAAGGAAGAAGAAAGGCTACATCTGGCCATAGAGCGCTCAATCCAGAAGGCGCTTAAAGACGCCTCTATTCGGGAGTTGGCCTCTCCATCTCCTCAGGCCCCCGCTCCCCTCCCAACCTCTCATCCCCCTTCAACACCTGACCCTCCGGCTGTTACTGAGGCCCTCCCCCCCACAGTCCCTCCTCTATCACCTGATGGAACTGACTCAGCCCCCCCTGTCCAGGGGGCCGTTCGAGATGCTCTTTTTGGGGACCAGTCGGTCAACACATCCCCAAACACATCCGGCCTACCCCCACCTCCACCAGCTGAACAACCTGCTCCTGAGCAGCAGCCCAGTGGGGAGGCCAACCCCGCCCATGATGTTCCGCCACATTGGATGGCATATGTCCAGGCGGCTATTCAACAGGGGGTTCAAGCCGAACTGAATCGCAGGACTTCTACCTGGGTATCCGGCTCGCTTGATTACCAGAACGACAATGCGGGTTCCCTACGGGGTGGGAACCCAGTCCTAGCTGGGGTCGCGCCAGCGTCAAACCCTTCTACGGGCAACCCCTCTTTAGCGGGGGAGGACAACCGGGATGGTGACCTCTCGGATGACGAGGACCTGCGGCCCGACCAGCCTTCCTTTGTTGGCCTTTTCAAGCCACAGCTATTCCGATCCCTTCTACACAAGGCGAAGATGACTACGGGCCTAGGGTCCCCCGCCCCTGCTACTACCCAGGGGGAGGCTTCGGGGACGGCAGCGCCCCTTTTTGAAGAACCCACAGTAGAAACGGAAGAGATTCCAGGCCCCAAGTTATTTAGAGAGGTCTTGAGGAAGCAGTGGTCCTCTCCGGCAGTGGGGCCTAACCCCAACCAGCTGGATAGGCGTTTATACAACCTCGCCCCAGAATTGGCTAATCTCCTGCAGATTCCAGAGGTAGACCCTCCGGTGGCTGCTCTCTCTGCACCCTCTAATTTGGCAACCCCTCCAGAGGATAGCCTCCGGCCGGAGGACAAGAGGCTTGAACAGTCTTTAGTAAAGTCGCATCAAGCCTCGGCCTGGGCAGCCAAATCTGCCCTGGCTTCCTCCTTTTTTAATAGAGCGGCCATCCTATGGCTACGCCAGTTACAGGATAGGTTACCAGTGGCAGACACTAGGTCCCACCAGGACCTCAATAAGATTTTGGCCGCGCTGGAGTTCTCCGCGGATGCGACCCTTAATTCTTCCCGCTTCGCGGCAAAGGCGATTGGTTCCACAGTTTCCTCTCGCCGGCTACTATGGCTTCGTAATTGGCAGGCGGATGCCAAATCAAAGTGGCGCTTGGCTTCCTCGGCCTTCGAGGGCCCTTCCCTATTTGGTGCCCCATTGGAGCCTTTGCTTATCGAAACAAAGGACAAAAGGCGTATCCTTCCTAATGTGTCCAGGAGATCTGATCACTGATCCTCCGCGGGCCAGTATCGTTCCTTTCGTCCCTTTGAATCCCCCTTCACAGGCTCACGGCCTCACAGAGGCTTCCCTTCCCGCTCCCGACCCCCGGACCGTCAGGGTTCCTTTGCCCAGAGGGGTAACTCCAGGCGCTTCTTCCGGGGGGGTCGGGGCCGCCCTTCCCGCAGATCACGGTAAGTGCACGTCCGGCCTTCCCATTGGGGGCCGCTTGGCCTTCTTTGCCAGCCAATGGGACGCCACCTCGTCGGACGCTTGGGTCCAGGAGACGGTCAGGTGGGGCCTCTCCTTGGAATTCCTCTCCACTCCTCCCGATCGATTTCTCCGGTGCCCCATTTCTCGGGACCGGCAGAAACGGCTCCTGTTGGACGAGGCCATTCATCACCTTTTAGACATCCGGGCCATTCCACAGGAGCAGCACGGACACGGTTTTTATTCTCGCCTGTTCGTCGTTCAGAAATCCTCGGGAGGCTGGAGAGCCATTCTTGACCTCAAGTCTTTGAACCGCTGGGTTTCATACCGGCGGTTCAAAATGCAGTCCCTCCAATCCATTCTGGAGGGTATTCGAGTGGGGGACTTCCTTTCGTCTATTGACTTGACGGAAGCTTATTTGCACGTTCCGATTCATCCGGCTTACTCCAAATTTCTCTGGTTTTGTTATGCGGGTCGACACTACCAGTATCGCGCCCTCCCATTTGGCCTCTCCTCGGCTCCCCGAGTGTTTACGAAATTAATGGCTGCACTTGCGGCTCACCTCCGAGCTCTTCCGGTGCGCATCCAATGCTACCTGGACGACCTCCTTATCCAGTCGAGCTCGGAGGCTCAGGCGCTTCAGGACCTGGACTCCACCCTCCAGACCCTGATGGCTCATGGATTCTCGATCAACAGAGAAAAGAGCCACCTGGTTCCCTCCACCCGCATCCAACACCTTGGGTCTGTCATCGATACGGTTGAGTCTAGGGTCTATCTTTCCGAGGAACGTCGGACCAGTTTGCGGTCTCTGGCCGACTCCGTCGCTCGGGGAGCTCCGGTATCCCTGGCGACTCTTTCCCAACTCCTCGGGAAGATGGTATCTTGCATTGGCATTGTGCCATGGGCCCGTCTCCACTGCAGACCCCTGCAGTGGTTTCTTCTCCCGTATCAACGATCCCGCATTTCGGCATCCAACCAAATTGTTCGCCTTAACCCTCTGGTTCTCAAGTCCCTCCGCTGGTGGTCCTCCCAGGCCCTACTCAAGGGGAGGGAGTTCAGGGAAACCGATCAGGTCATCCTGACCACAGATGCCAGCCTACGGGGTTGGGGGGCCCACGTCCACGGCCTCATGGCCCAAGGCCCGTGGTCCTCCCAGGATTGTTCCCACAATATCAATTGGCTGGAGCTGCGGGCCATCCATCTGGCTCTCCGAACCTTCAGGGACGTAGTCAGGGACCGTCATGTCATCATCCGTACAGACAACGTAGCTGCCAAGGCTCACGTAAACCGCCTAGGGGGGACCCATTCCCGAGGCCTCATGGCCGAGTCCGCGAGCCTGGGAGCCTGGGCGGAAGCCAATCTGCGGTCCCTACGGGCGACCCACATCTCGGGCCTGACCAACACCCAGGCAGATTGGCTGAGTCGTTCAGCAGCGGACCACGGCGAATGGCAGCTCGACCCGAATCTCTTCCACCGGGTAGCTCTACGATTCGGGATACCATCGGTGGACCTGTTTGCAACGCCGGCCAATCGTCAGACGGACCGATTCATCTCCAGGTTTCCGGACCCGAGGGCGGAGGCTGTCGATGCGCTCCACTGCAGTTGGCCCTCGGGCCTTCTCTACGCCTTTCCCCCTCTTCCCCTCTTATCCAGGGTCATCCGGAAGCTCCTGGAGGAACGGGCGGAACTGATCCTGATAGCGCCCCACTGGCCACGCAGACCGTGGTTTGCGGACCTGCAGGCTCTATCGACTCAGCCTCCTTGGCGTCTTCCTCCCGCCGACGTCATACTCCGCCAGGGCCCGCTTCGCCACCCAGATGCCGCCTGGCTTCAGCTGACCGCTTGGCGGTTGAGCGGCAACTTCTAGCGGGCTCTCACCTGCCGGATTCGGTGGTTGATACCATCTTAGCGGCTCGCCGTCCATCGACTGTCCGGATCTATGGGGCTACGTGGCGTTCCTTCGCCAGATGGTGCGCATCACTGAACCAGGACCCGCGGTCGGCATCCACCAAACAGGTATTGATCTTTTTGCAGAAAGGGCTGGATGCTGGACTCGCTCCCAACACCTTACGCAGGCAAGTAGCCGCTTTGTCTTCTATCCTTTGTTGGGGGGCTAGGCATTCTCTGGCCCATCGCCCACTCATACGACAGTTCCTTCGGGGGGCCTCGAACATACGTCCGGCGCCCGTCCACCGCTACCCTACCTGGGATCTCCCTAGAGTGTTGGAGGCCCTCACCCGCTCACCCTTTGAACCTCTACGTACGGTAGGGTTACGATTCCTCTCGTATAAGGTGTCCTTCCTGGTCGCCATAACCTCGGCCAGGCGGATCTCAGAGTTAGCGGCCCTCTCCATGAGGGCTGACCTCTGTGCATTCCATCCGGATAGGGTCATCCTACGCTTGGACCCTACCTTCATTCCCAAAATTAATTCACACTTCCACAGGTCCCAAGAATTGGTTTTGCCCAACTTTTGCCCTCACCCTACCCATGCCAGGGAGCGAGTGTGGCACACCCTGGACGTCCGCCGCGCCCTCCCTATCTACCTTCAGCGGACGGCCTCCTTCCGCAGGTCGGAGGCCCTCTTCGTCTCCTTTCAGCCTTCCTCCTTGGGGGCTAAGGTTTTTTCCTCTACGGTTGGCCGTTGGCTACGGGCAACCATTGCCTCGGCCTACGAGGCCCAGTCCCTTCCGGTCCCTCGACGGATCACTGCCCACTCCACCCAGAGCGCCGCCACATCTGTGGCTTGGGCCACCCAGGCCTCGCTCCAGGAGGTCTGTCGGGCGGCCACCTGGGTTTCCCCCACACCCTTCATTCGCCACTACAAGGTGGACCAATTCGCGTCCGCGGACGCAGCATTTGGCCGCAGGGTACTCCAGCAGGTTTGTGCGGCTCTTTCTTCCTGTTCTCAGGTCTACAGGTGCGTCGTCAGACATCGCATCTCTCGTCCGAAAGCTGGGAGACAGCAGCAGGAGGAGGAGTTTTACCAACTGTCTGACTCGATCTGCCCAGATACAGCAGTTAACCCTCTCATGACCACTGGCCCCTCGGCCCTCAGAACGGGCGTTCAGGTAAGGCAACGCCCTTTCTGACAGGTTTTGGAGAACTGGTAGCAGAAATTTTGAGCAGTTCAGAGAAATTTTGAGTAGTTCGGACAACTGGCAAATGCTACCTCTGGCTGGCACCAGAGCGGGGTGGGAATGGAGATTTTGCAATATCCTTCCCCTGGAGTGGGATGGGAATGGAAATTTTGCAGTATACTTCCCCTGCCATGACCACCAAGCTACGCCCACCAAGCCACACCACGCCCACAGAACCGGTAGTAAAAAAAAATTGGATTTCACTTATGGTTTCCATAAAACACTCCATTTCAGAAACTGTTTTTGCACATCACTCTATGTTAAAAGCAAGTAATCTCTCTTTATGGAACAGGACCTAGCCTATTGTCTGTACACATCCATAACCTGTTCCCTAAAACAGAGTCCTTCTGTGCTATGTGATTTTATGTATAACTGAGAAAAAAATAATTACAGTGCTATTCAGATTTTTCCCCATAGGTCTTCCAGAGAACTTTAATGCTGCCAGTCAAATAAATATTGAGTTATTCCACCTTTTTGCCTTTAGTGGATTTTTTTTTATAGAAGAGGTGAAAGAAATCGTACAGAAGTATAGAAAGGTTAAAATGAACAACTGTACTATAAAACCTATCTGAAAGTATATCCAAGCTGGTATCCAACTAAAACAAAGATATAGAGTGTTTTAGCTGAGGCACATTTGGAATTTTGAGACCATATGGTGAGGACACTCAGAAGATTATTCTGATGGGAAATCTATCTATTAACAAAATGGCTATCATGGGAGCATGACCAGTCTCAAAGCACCCATTTACTAGATGATGAACTATTGTTTTGAACTGGGTAGTTCCTACCATTCCAAGGGGATGTTATGGGGTCAAAGAGTATTGCTACAAATAAATATGCTGAAGATTGGTGCTTTGTGCTACGCCATATTCCGGTTTATTTCTTTAAATTAAAACAATATTTTTAAAACTTTAATTCAGGAAGGGAATCTGGTAGTGAAATATAGGCTATGAGCATAATCTTGAGAGACAGAAGGAAGAGTTACAGTCTAGACAATATTCTGATATGGGAAATCTAGGTCCAAAGCAGGATTATAAGCCTCAGAATTGACCTTCCCTAGTTTTCTGGAACATAAAGGCAGAAGAAAGGAAATGCTTTCTAACTTGCAAGGTTCTGTTATTGTAATATTACAATGGGATTGTATTAGTATTCTTGATTTTGATGACCTAGTCTGCAAACTGAGCACCAAATTGATCTTTGGGGAGCTACCAGCTTCTTGGCATCATGTTATCCATACCCAATTTAGAGATCTGCATAGGAATTCTATTTATATAACTCTGCCCATCCATCTATTTGTCTGTCAAAGAAATATTTTAATAATTGTGTTACAATTTGATGGCTTTATAATATGGACCTAACCTGTTAATATGGTTTTCATTAAATATTCAACACTATATCTGGTATTTATATTTGCCCTATAGAACTGGGATGGTTAGAAGGTTACAAAAATGAATGAACAGATCTCTGGGCTTAGATTAATGTGTTTGCACAAACTGAAGAACCCTAGCATGGTTATAATTAAAAGAGAACAGTGTTTTGTAATGAATGTCTGAAATAGGACTTCCTGTATGCCATGCACCACTGATTTTTGTGCTTTGGGAGCCAACGTTTTGTCCATCTTTAATCTATCATCGTTATGAATGTTTGTTTCAAGGCACTGATCATGATAACTTGATGATCTATTTTGCCACCAGACATATTTTCAATAAACAATTTCCACAAGGATGCTCATGTTAGTCTATTGGCAGAAAACCAACAAAGTATCTTATAATATTAGAAGAATTCTTACATATTATGTTATCAACTTTTGCAGAGTCCTATACTTGGAGTTGGAGGGTGAGTAGGTAACAAAATGTGTACCATGAGGCAAACCTCTGGAGTTCTGTGCTTACGTCAGGTATTAGGATATACTGTAAATACAAAAGGATGGAATTGATGTTACCCCAACGATTCCCTTGAGGCCGTGCCTGGAGGCCGTGCGGATCTGGATGGGGAGGAATAGGCTCAGGCTCAACCCATCCAAGACCGAGTGGCTGTGGTTTCCGATGTCCCGATATAGTCAGTTGGTGCCATCCCTGACTATTGGGGGCGAGTCATTGGCCCCCACGGAGAGGGTGCGCAACTTAGGCATCCTCCTGGATTCACGGCTGTCTTTAGAAGAGCACTTGACGGCCGTGACCAGGAGGATTTTTTATCAGGTTCGCCTGATCTGCCAGTTGTGTCCCCTTCTAGATCGGGACTTCCTATGCGCAGTCACTCATGCCCTCGTCACCTCTCGTCTGGACTATTGTAATGCTCTCTACATGGGGCTCCCCTTGAGGAGCACTCGGAAGCTCCAACTGGTGCAGAGTGCAGCCGCGCGGGTGGTTATGGGAGCAACGTGGCGTTCCCATGTAACACCTCTCCTGCGCGAGCTGCACTGGCTCCCGGTGGTCTTCCGGGTGTGCTTCAAGGTCTTGGTTATCACCTTTAGAGCGCTCCATGGCTTAGGACCTGGCTATCTACGGGACCGCCTACTACCACCAATAGCCTCCCACCGGCCAGTACGCACCCATAGAGAGGGGCTCCTCCGGGTGCCGTCGGCCAAACAATGTCGACTGGCGACCCCCAGGGGGAGAGCCTTCTCTGTGGGGGCACCTACGATCTGGAATGAGCTCCCCCCAGAGATACGGACGATCCCGGATCTGTGCACCTTCCATCGCGCGCTTAAGAATTTTTTCTTTCATCAAGCTGGCCTGGCCTAAATCTTTTCCCCTGTTTAATGTAAATTTTAATTTGTTTCTTAAATTATTGGGTATTTTAATTCTGTCTTAGCCAAATTATTTAATTCGCTTTTATTCTATTTTTAAATTTTTGTATCCATGTGTTTTATTCTGTGGCTGTTCACCGCCCTGAGTCCTTCGGGAGGAGGGCGGTATACAAATTTAATAAAAACAAAAACAAAACAAACAATGTCATGAAATGTATGTTGTCATCTTGCCAGAGACTCAGTTTGCTGAGAATGCCTCGCCTCACATATATCGTTTCTAGTGTATGACAACTTTTCTCCAGAATATTGACTTCCCAATATATTAGGACTACAACTCAAGGAATTTCCAGGTAATGTACTATTGGGAATTCTGAGGCTGTAGACCTAACACTTCTTGAAGGTTGGTCAGACTAAGCCCAAGAAATGACGTAGATCAATCCAACCAGAGTTTAGTTCATTATTTGCTTAGACATAAATACAGAATCTTGCCAGATTAAATCTTTATTACTCCCAACCTAATGGATATATGTTAGGAGATTCTAGGGTTAGTGGCTATCCTAACTCTCTTCCTCTGCCTCCTATCCTAGGCTGTGCTGCTTCTTGTCTCCTTACCCTGGATGTGCTCCCTCCTTCCTGTGAAACTGCCACTTAATGCTGCTGTGCATCACATCAACTCTCCCTTCAGGGGCCCCATCCCTTACAAGGTATCACATTGGGAAAGGTAGCATATGACACAGTAAACATTGCCAGTTGCATCCATAGAAAGAAGGATGTCATAAAAATCAGGAAGGTGACTGTGACCATGTGATCAAAGCCCCAAGGATTACTTGTCATCATGCTGCAATCTTGACTTTTTTTAACCCTTCCCCATGGATCCTTGAAGGTGGCAGTCTTCGTATTGTATAATATAGTTCCTGAGGAGCACTGTGGCGCATGAGTGCAATATAATTCCTGAATTTGCATATTATTTTAAACTAGGTTTTTCTTGACCAGGTTTCTAAACCATGGTTTGTACTAGATATTATTGTTTAAATCTAGAAAGCTGTGGTTTATTTAGTACAAACCAGTGGTGAAATGTAAAATTTGTTACTACCGGTTCTGTGGGCGTGGCTTGGTGGGGGGTAATGTGACTGGGTGGGTGTGACCAACTTTTATTTTTTTACTTTTAAAAGCATTTTTTCTACAACCTCTTTGGCCAAATGCTTTTAAAGGGCTCTGAGATCCCAGCTGAGCCGCGCGATCATCAGAGGCTTTTTTTTTAACTTTTAAAAGCATTTTTTGGGCTGAAGAGGTTGTAGAAAAAATGCTTTTAAAAGTAAAAAAAAGTCTCTGATGATCGCACGGCTCTGCTGGGCATTGGGGGTGGTGGTGAGGATTTTTGTTACTGGTTCTCCGAACCACCACGCGCCATCGCTACCAGATCGGGCGATCTGGTCCGAACCAGGAGCGTTTCATCCCTGGTACAAACCATAGTTTAGAAGTCACACTGACTAGCTTCACACAGAATAGGAACAACAATAGAGGAAAAAATTGTGGGGAGGATTTGGGAACCTGAAACTTCCCCCTAAACTGTTTTATGTGCTTGTAGGGGTCTTCGGTGACCTTTCTGCTGAAGAGTGATTAAATGGTTTCCTTCAATTTTCAAATGGGAACATGAAATCTGTACCGTAAGACTAAAATAGGCTTCATGTTGTTGTTTTAAGGGGAAAAGATTCCATAACTCAATCCTATCCGGTTTATAACTAATATGTATGTTTGATGAAATAGGCCTCTTTTGTATTAAGATTTTCTCCCCCATAAACATAAGACAAACAATGACATTGGAAATGCAGTTCAAGAGGCTAATTCAGAAAAAGAGAAATAAATAAAAATGTAATCTGGCATATATGAAAATAAGAATCTGAACCATTAGCAAGTTTCTGCTCAATTGGGTGAAAATTATTATGTGCAACAGAGCTTTCCAATATTGATCATTTTTATTGGTCTAATTCTGAGATTTTATTAATTCTTGAGAAGCAAGCTAAAAGTGCCTGCAAGGGATGCCAACAAGGAAAGTGTTAGACAAGCCACAATCATCTTTTCTAATGATTCAATTTTGGGCATCTTTAAAATTAAGGATAATATTTATTTATCCCATAGCTATCCAATACTGAATGTACACAATATTTACTGCCTCTGAATTGGGATTGTTTTTTGTAAGGAAGAAATTGCCAATCTTCTGATAACTAGTAGAGGCACCCGTAGCCAGCTGTTTGAAATGTAAGTTCATGTCAGCTTCATTTTGTATCTTTCAGCTGTTTATACCTGTAGACTCTGTGGACAATAAAAACTATAAAATAAAAAGGGGCATTGATGTGGTACTAATTATGTGATTGAACAAAATTTGGACAATTTTATTTTGTCAAAGCCGGAAAGTCTATCCACTTATACCCATTAGTAAACTAGATTTGATTAGTGTCTGTGATTTTTCTTTCTGTGATTTTTCTTTTTGAAATATTAAAAAGAAATGTATATATCCTAATATAATGAGATGGAGGCCAATAAACTTCTATTGTAAGAAGCCTTCAGCTTGGTTACTTCCTCAGACACAAAAATATAAATTATATGTGATAATTTGATTTATACTGTAAGTATAAATTGTGTAAGTATTGATTAACAGAAAAACAGAATTGGAAGGGGCCTTGGAAATCTTCCAGTCCACTGCTCAAGCAGGACACCCTATACCCGTGATGGCGAACCTATGGCACGCGTGTCACAGGTGGCACACAGAGCCCTCTCTGCGGGCACACCAGCTGTCACCCCAGCCCAGCTCCAACGTGCATGCACGCGCACCTCCTGCCGACCAGCTGGGTCTCTGATGCGCATGCAGGGGGGGTGCAGGTTGGTGCCAGAGGCTTTCCAAGCCCAAAATAGGGCACAGGGGGACCTCATGCGGTGTGGGGGGGCTGGGGCACATGTGTGGGGGGACACATGCATATGCATGGGGGCGGGGCGCATGCATGGGGTAGGATGCATGTGCGGGGGCCGCTCACATTGCATTTAGGGATTTGAGCACACATGTGTGCATTCACACGTGTGCGCGCGATTTCGGCACTCAGCACCAAAAAGGTTAACCATCACTGCCCTATACGATTTCAGACAAATTGTTGTGCAATCTCTTCTTTTAAAAAAATTAGTGATGGAGCACCCTAACCTGAGCCTAATAGAAATTTATAGTTAGGCAAATTTGTCTTTTTTGATCAGGTAAATATGGAATGTGTTTACTACGTCAAGGTACATTCTTGATTTTAATTCTATTCCTTTTAACTGTACAAGATTGTCTAAATCATCCTTGGTTCGGGGGTGTCATTCTGGAAAAATTTACACCAAGAAATTCCAAATTTTCTTTTACCAGGCCTTACTGGAACAGGAAGGGTGTGACAAAATAAAAACATACATTTTGGATTTTTCTTCATTTATTTTCAAAAATACATCAAAGTTCTTAATTTTTACCATCTTTTATCAAAGATATTTTAAAATGACAGGCTACAAGAATGATAGGGGAAAAGATGTTTCACTGAATATACAAAAGAAACTGACTGATGTCTTCATAATTAAAAGGGGCCCTCCGAGGGAGTGACCTGGATTGGATTTACAAAAGAGGCTTATTAATATTTTTGAAGAATTTGTGATAAGGGACAAAGAAAAAATAAAAAAATGAAATCTAGGGCATTGTTTGAAGGGACTAAATATCAAGATTGTTAAAAGTAAAAGGAAGTAATGTAAAGTTGGTCTATTTGATCAATGTTAAGATGGCTATGTTGTTATCTGTGGTAACCCTTAATGGCTTTTGCTTTATTGACATCAGGACTAGATGAGATTTTATGGATTTGTTTATAGAAAAGAGACAAGATATGGAAAGAGAACATTTGTTGCACTTTCTGTTCCATTTCTTGCTGCAGAGAGGATAAGGTTAAAAGATTCCTTAGCAACCTATACAAAATAACCTTATCCTCTCTCCAGGAAGAAATGGGTGGAACAGCAAGTACAACACATGTTTCCATGCCTGTCACACCGTGATAGATATAAGAAGACCAAGATTACTGAAGTCAAAACAGAAACAAAAACAATAACCAGCACATGCAGAACAGAAGGTAACCTGATTGTTGGTCCTGGCAGACAAATTTGGTAAAGTTTGTGAAAGATGTTTTCTCAGAAGTCTCTTCCAGAAGATTATACATGCTCAAAAAAATAAAAGGAAAAAAAGAAAATTATGTTTTCACTATTTCAGCTGTCCATCTTGCAGCAGCCAGAATTGATGAAAGAACTGAGATGAATGGTTAGTCAGGGAGGCCCTTCTTGCTTTATAGAGCTATAAAGTAAACAAGCAGTTTCATTTTGAAAAGTTTTTTAACGATTCAGGAAAGTATGATTTTAGTACAGTTTCCCCACCTGTTTACATAAACCTTTTAAAATGATCAGTAATTGCTTTTCCCTCTCTAGTCTATCCCCCTTCCTTTTTTACATCCCCTTTGTAATTTAGTTTAAGTGCTTTCCTATTTTCTCTTTAGAGGCTGTATTAGTTTTAGGATATATTCATCTTTCTCTCTCTCTCCTTTTTTTTTTTTGCACAGGAAATAATGCCACGTTTCCTGATTTGATACATCTTGATTTCAATTTTATTTTTATTTTAGAAATTATAAATGGGATGATTTGGTAAAAGATCACATGAGACATCTAGAGCACCAATGGAAAAGATAAACAATGAAGTCAGCTGAGGACAGGTAAGAGCCTTCATTAGGACTTGCCTTGTGGTAATAAGGGTGGCAAAGTCATCTTAATTTCCTGTCCATATTGTGTCTACAGATAGACACCCAGTAGTCGGGTTTTGGGTGACTAGATCACTCCTGGATAAGGAGGAATCGGGGAATCCTTGCAGAGATACTATTAAGGATATTCTTACCATCTGTCAGAAATAGTCACTTGGCTTCATTCTGAGTTGGACTCTGGCTGGACAGATGCTTTGGAAGTGACAAAAACACATCTAAGCTTTTTATCTGGGAGTAGTTCAAGACACTGTAGTTGTCTTGTACTTAGTAGTTAACAGTGTCCTTGTGGCTTTGACACCCATATTCTAAATTCATACCCCTTCTACTGTGTTTCCCCTAAAATAAGACCTCCCCCCAAAATAAGCCCTTCCTGAAAATAAGCCCTTTTCAAAAATATTTAAATGCTTGTGCAGCCAGTCCCTGCCATTTCCTATGGTTAGGGTTAGGGAGACAGAGCTGAAAATTAGGTAAGATAGCAAGAGGAGCCTCGTCTTGCTCCATGCGTCCCAAAATAATCAGACCTCCTCGAAAATAAGGCCAAGCTTATTTCAGGGTTCAAAAAAATATAAGACAGGATCTTATTTTCAGGGAAACACGGTAGCTGGTTAAGGTCTCCTGGGAAGAGTTGGGTCCAAGTAGTGGTCTCTAGTAGTTGTTGGGTCCAAGTAGTGGTTAATGCCTCAATGTGGGAGACAGAAATACCATTTGCCCTGAATGAGATGGCAGTGCATCCTTTCTCAAGAGGCTATCCTTGGACTCAATCTTGCTATACAACTTTTGTCCAGTCTTCAACCTTCCCTTATTTGGGAAAGGGTGTGTCAGCTTTGGAAGTCATATTAGACCAGAAGCTTCAATGCTGCCACCTTCTCATGTGTGGGAAAGTAGGAGGAGAGATTAACAGAGCCTTGCAATTACTGCAAGTTTGAATCCCACCAGGCTCAAGGCTGACTCAGCCTTCCATCCTTTCTAAGGTGGGTAAAATGAGGACCCAGATTGTGGGGGCAATAAGCTGACTTTGTATAAATATACAAAAAGTATGAATGCTATTGCTTAACGCACTGTAAGCCGCCCTGAGTCTCCGGAGAAGGGCGGCATATAAATCAAATTTTTTTTTTAAAAAAAGGAGAGGGGTTGTTAGTAGACATAATAGCATTGTTCCTGTCAGTCAAGGTCAGGGCGATCCAGCATCTGGAGAAGGAGTGGTCAGGGGGCTGGATCGAGATGGAACGGACGTTGATTGGAGCATGTGATCGATGGGGGGGAGGGGATAGTTTTGGGACCTTTGACTTACTGAAGGAAAACCTGGGCTTTTCAAATTCGGGTTTTCCCAGATGTGCCAGTTTGCCTATTCTAGTAAAGAGAACTTTGGAAAAATGCTTGCTTCCACATCTTTACTTGCAGTTGGGGCTTTTCTGGAATGCTGACAGGGTGTCGAGAGGGTGGTTGATGCTTAGTTTCAGAGGATCCTGGAAGAACCTTAAACTGTCCACCATTGACCTCACCTCATTCCTAAGAGGTCTGTAAGGAGTGTGCATAAGTGCACCAGAGTGCCTATCATCGCTATCCTAATATTCCTTTTTACTCTTACTCTTTTCATGCATTCAAATTATGCTTATACTTTTACCTGTTATCTTATATATGCTTAACAAATAAATTAAATAAATAAAATAGCTGGACATTTATCAGTCTGGATTCAGGTTGGGATACAGTACCGAGATAGCATTGGTCACACTTATGGATGACCTCTAGGGGGATCATGATGGGGTTTGTGAAACCATCCTGGTCATCTAGGATATCTCAGCAACTTGTGATAGCATTGGGATTAGGTGGTACTATTTCACAGTGGTTCTCTTTTCTCCAAGGCAGCCTTTGCATTTTAGAGAGTTTAGCAAGTATCCACATGCTAGTGAAAGACAGACAATAGTATTTAACATTTAACTATTTAACTCTCTAGAGAGGGCTGTATTTTTATTTAGCCATTATACTTCATGAATAATGGATGTGGTGGCTCAGTGGCTAAAACACTGAGCTTGTTGATTGAAAGATTGGCAGTTCAGTGGTTTGAATCCCTAGTGCCGTGTGACTGAGTGAGCTCCCGTTACTTGTCCCAGCTTCTGCCAACCTAGCAGTTCAAAAGCACGTAAAAAATGCAAGTAGAAAAATAGGGACCACCTTTGGTGGGAAGGTAACAGCGTTCCGTGCGCCTTTGGTGTTTAGTCATGCCGGCCACATGACCACGGAGACATCTTCGGACAGCGCTGGCTCTTCAGCTTTGAAACAGAGATGAGCACCACCCCCTAGAGTCGGGAACGACTAGTGAGGAGAACCTTTACCTTTACCTTATTTCATGAATATATGGGCATACTGAGAAGGAAGAACAGGAAACTGGTGGTTTGCATGAAGAAGGAAGAACAGGAAACTGGTGGTTTGCATGACTAAGAACACACAGAATTAATTTCTCCCTTGGCTGATCCTATTTTTAGGCAATGATGGTCAGTGGTTCCTAGTTTATGGCAGCTTCTTATAATTTTGTAGTCACAAAGAATAAAATATTTGGGAGTAAAAATAGGGTTAATAGGGTTCAAAAATATTTTTGAAACTACTGAGGACCTACTAAAGCTGTGGGAGCAGTCTGGTGTGAGTTGGATCTCCTTTAAGCTGGAATATATGAATGTGTAATATGTTTCTGCACACATGCTACTCTTTGAAATATTTTTGGTTTTGTAAACAGAAAGGCCTACTGTTGGTAGAAAAAAATCCAATGTATTGCTTGAAAAAATGAACCTGTCTTTGTACACAAAAGAAGTGATGCTCTCACATCACTTGGCTTCATAAGAACCAATGTGGATCATCCATCCAGCTGATCAGTTGAGGTACACATTTGTAACATGAGCAGTAATTAGTCACCTGTTTAAACTTTGCTTTTGTTAACTCCCATCTAAGCTTTTCAGTGTCTGGGTTCGTTGCACTAATGCAGCTGTTGTTATCCAATGTGTCAAGAATATGTAAAATTGGATTAAGTGGGTAAACCATGGTTCAGTTAACTGCGTTAATCCACTGTGTGATATTGCTTCCATTTTACTGGATAAGATTGATTTTTAAAAATACTATCCACTGTACAATTCAACTAAATTTAAATATTGCAGTACAAAATTAATCATTTTCCTAGCAACCAACAGCTTCATTCCAGGACCATCTATGAATCATCCCAGGTTTTGAATTATTTAACATTTCAAAATAACGTCTAGGCAAAGTCTAAGAAATCAGAAACCTGAATTTATTTTTAATGTAGGAAAAATGCAATTCCAAAAATCCCATAAAGACATTTTTAGATAAAAAAAGGTTGTGGCTGATCTTCTTTTCCTGTAATAATGTCTAACGAATAATAGTTTCATAGAAACTTCTTAGTCACAGAAATACATAAATAAATAAAAGATCTAGCATCTTCAACACCTTTAAAATGAAGGACACAGGATCACAAGTGTGTGCCTCTTATCCACTCTTTCCAAGAGCCCATCAAAAGCTATTCAAAAAGTGGACTCATAAGCTGTTTGCCGATATGACTTGAGGAAAATGTTCCTATAGTCTGCAAATAAGCATTGATTTAATCTAACACTGATAACATAATTAGCACTACGTGGGTGTTAATATGTTTTAGGGGAAATTTGTTCTTTGTCATTTCCTACCAAAGGCATTGTGTTCCCATCCCATTTTGTTAATATAAAATAAAGAATGACAGCACCAGTTCCATCATTATATTCAACACAGGCAGAAGATCGGGAAGGGAGCACTGAGAAACAAAAACAGAGCATTCACAAAAGCGATCCCTAATTCTGACCCTAGTAATAAGTAATGTAACACTAATAAAATGACTGTCCTGTGTTTACAGGGTCAGAATTTTACATAAGAAAGGAGAGAATATTTTATATGAATGAAAAAACAAATGTCTTGGACAATCGAAGAGTGTTGGTGCTAGTGTGGTTCCTATCTTCAATATAAGCAAATTGTGTTACTTTATTTAAATAATGTTTTAGTGAGGAAACCAGAGAGCTAATTTTTAGACATCACTAAAATATTGAACAAGTTCTGACCTAAGTTGAAAAGGGGATATTGAAACTGGCAGGCAAATTAAAGAGCTCTCAAACTGGAACCTGGAGCTTCTGCAGAACTTTTTCCAGGCATCTAAAATCCTACAAAAGCCTACTTTTTGGCAGTTTACTGATGTGTTGGGATGTCAATAAGCAACAGCTGATTGGCTGTTATTTCTTACCCAGTAGCAGACTTTATAATGGGAAAAATAGGTGGGACTCCAGAGGTTGCAAAAATAAAGCTGTGCATCAGAGGAATTCAACAGGTTGCTCAACAGCACAATAGATGAACAGATGAATAGATGAAATAGATGAAATAGATGAAATAGATGAAATAGATGAAATAGATGAAATAGATGAAATAGATGAAGAGAATTATTTTACAGATAGCAGAGACCCAGTCTAGCCAAAATTAATCTTCACTTAGTTCAGGGGTGTCAAACTCAAGGTCTGGGGGGGCGGGATCCAGCCCACAGGGTACTTAGATCTGGCTCATGGGGCCGCCCTATAAAAAGCAAAGGACCAGCCCATAGTGCCTCTGTCAGCGAAAACCCTCCTGAGCTCTGTTTTCGCTGGCATAGGGTTGCAGGAGGCCATTGCAGCCAAAAACAGAGCTCCGGAGCCCATTTTCACTGGAAGAGTGCTCAGGCCACCAGAGGTGCCCCCGACACGAGTGACATTGAACTGGCCACACCCACCCTGGCCACGCCTACCCTGGCCCCCTGAAGTCAAACACAACCCTGATGCAGCTCTCAATGAAATTGAGTTTGACACACCTGATTTAGTTTATGATGTCTCCACATTTACACACATGCGTATGTTTACAATATATTACATATATTTAAATCGAAGATACAGATGCATGCTGTGATGTTAAACCAGGATGTTGCAGAAAACCGAACCGCCCCAAAAGGGAAATAAAAAATAAAAAATGAATCCACAAAGTCACTGAATTTAATTAAAAACACAGGAATTAGTGATACATGTGGAAGGCATTACAATGGAAAATTATAGAGACAGCAACTATTTAAACTATATAGAATAGAATGGAATGGAATGGAATGGAATGGAATGGAATGGAATGGAATGGAATGGAATGGAATGGAATGGAATAGAGTAGAATGGAATGGAATAGAATAGAATAGAATAGAATAGAATAGAATAGAATAGAATAGAATAGAATAGAATAGAATAGAATAGAATAGAAAAGAAAAGAAAAGAAAAGAATAGAATAAACAGAGTTGGACAGACCTTGGAGGTCTTCTAGTCCAACCCCCTGCTTAGGCAGGAAACCCTACACCAC
>WNWU01013616.1:2661268-2682214 GCA_012654045.1 Ptyas mucosa
TTAGAATAGAATAGAATAGAATAGAATAGAATAGAATAGAAAAGAAAAGAAAAGAAAAGAATAGAATAAACAGAGTTGGACAGACCTTGGAGGTCTTCTAGTCCAACCCCCTGCTTAGGCAGGAAACCCTACACCACTTCAGACAAATGGTTATCCAACATCTTCTTAAAAACTTCCAGTGTTGGAGGATTCACAACTTCTGGAGGCAAGTTGTTCCACTGATTAATTGTTCTGTCAGGAAATTTCTCCTTAGTTCTAAGTTGCTTCTCTCCTTGATGAGTTTCCACCCATTGCTTCTTGTTCTACCCTCAGGTGCTTTGGAGAATAGCTTGACTCCCTCTTCTTTGTGGCAACCGCTGAGATATCAGAACACTGCTATCATGTCACCCCTGGTCCTTCTTTTCATAAGACTAACATATCTAGTCATTGACATATTTAGACAATGGCTTAGCAGAAATGGATTTTGTATGAGTATATACTTCTGGGAGTAATAATTTGTCATGTTGGAGGCAAGTGAATAAAACAAGCTAGCCATTTAGGTGAGGGAAATGGATAATCATATATTCAAAAATGCATATTTGCAGTCTGAGATTTAAAAACAAAAACAAAAACAAAATGCTGTCCCATAAACTATCTTCCCATAGAAGTGGCACAAAATTACCCATTCAGCATTTACTGAAGAGAGTTGTTGGAAGCGAGGTGATATACAAATTTAATAAGTTGTTGTTATTAGTTACACAGACATCCAAAATCGTGTAGTTGCACTTTCAGAAACCAAAGCTGCTTATTACTCCCCTGCTATAAATGGATGTTATATTTGTTCAAGTCATCTACTGAAATTAATAGCAAAAGAATAATTTACTCTTCTACTGTTCCATATTGAATGGGGGATTATATCCTTTAATTTATTTTTTTTTAAAAAGTAGGTTAATTGATTATAATTGTTTAAAGGTAAGTTTTCTATGTTTGCCTAATGAGATGCAAAATATCCCCACTTACTGAATATATTATTTCCTTTCTGGTTTTCTATGAATCATTATTAAATGTTAATGGTGTTAAAATTACTAGTTAGCGACCTGGGCTGTAGTACAAGTGGCTGAAGGCAAGAGGAGAGTTCCTTCCATTTCATAATCCCATCCTTAAATCACTGCATTCAGCTTAATTTCCCAAGTCTTCAGAAATGCTGAGAGGTTGTCCAGGATGCTCATATTAAACCCCGGAATGCATACTTTTTTCTTAGAAATGTCTATAGATTCAATTTAAAGTTTTCAAGCCTTCTCTCTTAAGATCTTCCAAATCGATAGGATGTTTACTGGTTAACTTGCTTAACAACATGCTATAATACCATAGCTTTTATCAGTCCCTTCTCAGAAATGAATTCCAGATTGGATAGAATTGCACTCTTAACAAAAATCATTTGGCAATACTAAAGCTATGCTTTAAAGTATTTCTACCTTGAATGATTTTATAAATTTAGATATAAACAATTACTGGTTTAATGTACCTGGCTAAATCACAATGTATGAATTATGATTCCTGGTCTAAACTATATTTCTTGAGTTTACACAAAATACCAAGTCATGAACCATAGTTTATATACTTGCCTAAGGCAAAGAATGAGCAGTCTATGACTAAGAGCCAGAGTGAGTTATTTGGCTGGCTGATTTAAATGAACTTACATCTACTACATGCAGACAATCAGAAATGACAATGACAATACTCCCAAGGAACAATGGAGCTGTTTACAGTAGTTCTTGTTTAACCATCACTCATTCAGCCATAATTCAAAGGCACAGAACAAGTAGTACTTACAACCGATCCTCAAAGTTCTTGCCACTGTGGTTACATGATCAAGATCTGGGCACTTGGTACCCAGCTCACACTTAACAATGGTTGCAGCATCCCACCACTACAACCTTACCTGCTGGCTTCCCACAAGCAAAGTGAATGGGGAAGCCAGCATGGAAGTTACTCATAATCTCGGATGCCTGGCAACAGCCACTCGTGTCCTAGCCACACTCACACTCTGCTGGCCACATGTGCAACCTTCTCTGCTTGGCAGCAGCTGCTTACTTGCCTCTTGACTTGCTTGCAAGCCACATGGAACTCACTTAACAACCTGTGATCCTCGCTTAATAGTAGCAACAGGAAATGAAGGAATGTAGTCATATGATGTCACACTTTATGACTGCACCTCTTAGCAATGGAAATCCCAGTCCCAATTGCCATGACTAAGTGAGGACTATCTCTATATTGAAGACAAAGGAGAATTAAATGCAGTTGGTAACATGGACAAACTGAATTATAAACCTGCAGCCTTCATTGATCAATCCTTCTATCTTCTTGGTTGGAATATTGCCATATGAAAAGATAAATGCTCAGAAAGTATTTCTAGGAACAATGTCAAGCAATTTTATATTCTTCTCTTTATGAAACATGGGTCCTGAAGGTGATGGAGTTTAAGGCTTCCACAGCTATCTCTGAAGGCACTTCAAAGTTTCATGAAAGGGATGCCTAAAGCAGGCCTGGCTAATTAGATAAACTCCTCCTTGAATATTAAAATTACACACACCTTCCTTCCGAGGGTCTGCTAGCTATAACAACCCTTACTGAGCTGCGTCACAGACAGTGGTTGATAACAATCAGTTATGCAGCAATCAATTTAATTAAGTTGAAGCAGAGGGCTGGGCTGATAATTTTAATAGCTCAAGGTTGAATGATGAATCTGGACAATATATTTTTAACTCTGTGAATGGAAGCAGTGTGGCAGACTATACTGTGTATGATTGGTTCTGTGGGTTTAAAGAACCATGTTAAATATTTTCAGATTGGCTTCCCGATTTCAGTGATCATCAACCTCTTACTACAGAACTCTGATTCACTAGAAGCAATAGGAACTGTAGGAGAAATTGCCCACAAGCTGCTACCCTGAAGCCAGTAGTATACTCTGGAAGATAATGGCTTAAATAGACCTTTGCAAAAATCCAGACAGCCCAATAAGCATTAAATTTCTATGGTTGTAGAAAACAAAAAGACAGTATTATGTAGAAACTGGCTTGCAATGGTCTCTTGCTTATGAGAGCTTAATTTTACCCTTTCTAAATCTTAATCAGCTGATGTACAGATAGTGTTATCTGCAAATTTGATGAGTTCCCCTTCTATTCCCTCATCTAATTGAATAATACTGGGCCTAGAACGGAACCTTAGAGTATCCTACTGCTTCCTTCCTTCTATGTAGATGTAATACCATTGAGGACCACATGTTGAGTGTGATTTGTCAACTAGTTACAAATCTATCTGGGTGGTGATGCTGTCTATCCCATATTTTTTTAGCTCAGTGCTTTTCAATCTTTTCACAGATTGTACTACTTTAGGACATGGCAATATTCGAGTACCATCAATGGCTTAGCAAGGTGTCAAAAACTTGATGACCCACTCCAAAAAAAGAAAAAGTGATAAAGTACATCCACTTACCACACTTTTAATGGGAAACTTGTACCTGTTTCTCTGACACTAATTTTTGCACCCATAACTAGAGAGTACTTACTGATAGAATTAAGTCAGATTCCAGCTGAAGACAATTCCTTTCCTTATTTTTTATACACGTCAATGAAGAAAACGCCTTCTCACACAAATATGTGGAACCAAATGTCAGTAACGCTACGATAGCTTTTCCCCCCACTTCCAGGTACAGTTTTGCAACGTGGCTCCAGAACTCGGTCAGTGTTTTTTCATTAAAAAATTCCTTCAAACTGTGGTCTGATGTCAATTCCAGAAGTGCTTCTTACTCTTGAGAGGAAAGGTCGGTGTTCACAGCATTGTCCATAATGAAGGGTGATGCAACCCAACAAATTTCAATATCACATCCTTTTGACACAAATGGAAAATACAACGCAAACTTGGTGTGCAATTTTTCCAAGTGATTTTTGATGGCAGTTTCAGTGTCTTCAGTGTCAACAACAGAATTTAGTTGAATAAAATCTTACACATTGGGAAATGAATCAATATTTTCTTTCTGTACTTAGCCTATCCACGGGGAGATTTTTTTGTAGAATGTACAAACTTTGTCTTCCTTGATAAACACCATGATCCTGCAGCAACCAATTAAGTTCTTTTAGCTTTTTAAATATGTCAGCCAAATAGCCAAGGCAGGACACCAGAAGACATTTTCCAACTTTTCTGCTAAGGGTTTGAAACGTTCGTCAGGAACAGGTGTGTTTCATCTCCTAGCTCAAATAATCTCGATAATGTTCAAATAATCTCAACAACTATTGTACGAAATGTACAATGTATGAAAGAGAAGAATGTTGTGCTCAGAATCCAAATCCTTGCATAATTGTCAGAATAAACATCCATTGAATGGCCAGCTTTTGATGAAATTTATTATTTTTGCAGCATCCTCCAAAATCTCATATAATAATGGGCTCATCCATACAGAAACAAGTGCATGTCTATGCAAGATGCAATGATTTGAAACAATAGAACCATTTCTTGTCTTAGCTCATGCTATCACACCCGAAGCTCTTCCTGTAATAGCTGCTGCACCTTCGGAACAAATTGCTACACATCAAGTCCATTATATTCCATGTTCACCGAAAAAATTATTGATTATTGTGAATATTTCTTCCCCAGTCATTCTGCCAGGTAGTTGGCAGCAAAATAATACCTGTACCAGTCTATCGTCCAAGTCATGAACACGCACAAAGACAATTAATTGTGCTTCACCAGCAATGTCAGTGCTTTCATCCAATAGAAATGCAATTTTTTCTGCAGCCGTGATCTTTCCCACTACTTGTTGAGTAATGTCTGGGGCCATATCTTGTATTTGTCTTTGGACGGCGTTATCAGAACATAGAATATTACGAATAGCATCAGCCACTTTTTCATAAAGGAGAATTGAAACAATTGCAATGGCAGATGGAACCACAAGTTTTTCAACGATTGTGTGAGGCTTATTAGTTTAGCTACTATCAAGGACAAGAGATTTTTTTCAAGATGGTTATGGACTTCATGAAAGCAGCATGGGGTTTTATAAATTTGTTTTTCTTCTTCCTGAAAAATGCTACTGGCTTTTCTGTGCACTCTTTATGTTTTGCTGTTAAATGTCTCTGGAGCAAAGAAGGCTTCATGGAATGCTTGGATAATACTTCATTGCAGATAACTCAAAACAGGAAGCTGCTGATCGTTTTCTTCCACAAAATAAAATCCAAACTTCAAATAATCTTCACTCTATTTTCGATTCGGTGCCAGTTTTAATTTCTTTGGTGGCAGCTCCTTTGCTGAATCAATTTCCCTTTGCACTGACAAATGTATGACCAATTTATTCTTATTTATTAATATGCACCACTACCTTGGGCTCACGTCACACACAGTGGTAGCGAAACTGAATAACTGGAAAGGAGAAAAATGACATGGCAGATGGCAAGGAGGAGCCCGGTGACATGTGGTGATTGGTAAAGCGTAGGTGGGTAGGGGTGGAGCCGATGTATCAGCCCAGAATAGACCCTCTGACCTTGAAGTTTTCTGCCTTTTCTTATGTGTACTCTGGTTATTTTGAGCGCAACAGGGAATGATGAGTCATGGGTTGAAAGCCTTTCACCTCCTCCATGGAAAATATGGAACCAAATCCATGGCTAGTCTTTCCAATCCAATGAATAATACATGATGACTCATTCATTTGACTGCGTTTCACATTCAAAACGTTGAGAAAAGTGTAATGGTATTTTCTTGCCTAGGACAATGTCATGTGCCATCTACCAGGTGCCAAAGTACCACCAGTGGTACACATATCACTGGTTGGAAAGCACTGTTTCAGCTTACCAAGAAGTAGCTTGTAGTCTACTTTGTCAAGTGCCTTACTGAAATCTAAATATATTATATCCATTTCATTTTGCTGGTCTACTAATTTAGTCACTTTGTCAAAGAATGAAATAAGATTTGTTTGGCATAAACTGTTTTTGACAAATCCATGTTAGTTTTTGGTTATTACTTTGTTTGCCTCTGTTTATTTGCAGATTTGTGGCTTGATTATATTTTGCAGAATTTTTCCAGGTATTGAGGTCAGGCTGATTGGTCTGTAGTTTCCTGGATCTTCCCCCCCCCCCCTTTTTTTTTTTGAAGGTGGGAATCACATCAGCTCTTTTCCAGTCCTCTGGTCATTCCCAAGTGCTCCAGGATTTTTGAAAGATACAATACAGTGGTTCTGAGATCACATCTGTCAGCTCCTTCAGAATTCTGGTATGTAATTTTTCAGGTCCTGGTAATTTGCACTCGTCTAGAGTGGACAGGTATTCTTTCACCATTTTCTTTCTTAATTAATTTGTATTCCTAGTCTGTTTTTTACGGTTCTTTTTTTAGTAGGTTGGTTTGTATTTTCTTTTTGCATGAAGATAGATGCAAAAAATGAATTCAGCAGCTCTGCTTTCTCTCTACTGCCCATTGCTTCTTTGCCATCTTAATGGAATGGATGGAATCTTATGAGATCATTTTAAGCCAAATGCACAAAACATGTAGTGCAGGAAATGTTACTGCTTACCTAAAGTTAGTAATATATTCAGTGAACGTGTGCTGAAATGCAGTGCGACACAAATAGATGTTATTTATCTTCTACATTCTCTCAAGAACTACTCAACCCTCGAGAACAGATTTTGAAAAGATTCTGGAAGAGGAAAGCAGAAAAGATTTGCAGTTTCTTTGAGAAAAAGGAATCTGGCAGCAGAAAAATTAGACTGGATTTCACCCACAGAGGTAAGGTAACTTTTAAAAGTGTTGCTCATGTTATACTACACTTAAATATTAGACTGATTTATATTGTGAATTATGTGGCTCTTCAGCACAAAGGTTAGTGGATAGTGTTGCTTGAGAATGCCAAGAGTTGGAATGAATTGTCAGTGGACGTACAATTTCCTTTACTAATGGATTTATAGAAACGCCTGTCAAAGCTGGTGAGAAAAGTAATAATAAATAGTTATTAGTTATCCCTTGTGGTTCTTAAATATGATTTATTAAATTGTGTGAATTAATTTTCAGTATTACTATCATTCTCCAATATATCAAATGGGGAATTCTTAGGATTCTCTTTTCCTTCATCCAGAATTTCAAGACAGGGAATTAATGGGAGCTGATGTCTGAAGCTGTATTTTAGAGATTTTTCCCCACAAATCAACACACATTCAAGGAGCGCAAATAATTTTTACTTTCTGTTTAGTATGCCAGTCAGCAAAGTTCTTAACTTTGTGAGCTGGGATTTAGAACTCACCTTGGCCATTATTCACTAGTTAATCTTAGTCCCACCATTATCATTTACCTGCCAGCATTCGATCAAGAAATGAGGCACATATTTCTTATCCACCACACATGCAGATAACAATCAAATGCAGAAGGATGTAGGTCTCTGACAACTTTCACACTTGGAAGAGACGGGATTGGTGGCAATTAGATTACTTTTCATTCCTTGCTAAATTTTGCTTTTTTTAATCCAAGCTAATAACCATGACTTATTTTTATATCTGATTAATATATGACACCAAGCCCAAGACAATAATTTAGAAACCCCAATGGCTACAATCATACAAACTAATTGTGGGCAATTATTTTCCTTGTGACACTATAGAAATGAAAATTGGGCTTTGGAAAAACAAGATAGAAAATGATTGACGTTGGAGAAGTAACAGTAACAGAGTTGGAAGGGACCTTGGAGGTCATCTAGTCCAACCCCCTGCTCACGCAGGAGACCTATACTAGGGATTTGAACCGCCGATGCCTGAGAATAGCAGGGATAGCCAAGAAAACAAACAAATAGATCAAAGAACAAATCAATTCACTGATGTACAAATGACTAGGTTACAAAAACGGGTTTTGGAAACATTCGTGTATGAGAACATCTAGATTTCTTGAGAAGTCTGTAACAATGGGAAAGTATAAGAAAAGAGAAGAGGATGTGCTGTAGTAAAATAGATGGAATTGATTATAATGGGTGTACTGATGAAAGATTTGAGGGCTGGATTGGGGATTGGTTAATCTGGATAAATCCTAAGAATTGATACCAATCTGATGTCACATAATCCAAAGACAAGCAAATTACACTATTAGTATGGCCCAAATCAGGGGTGAAATGCTCCCGGTTCGGATCGGATCACCCGATCCGGTAGTGATGGAGGCGGCTGGATCAGAGAACCAGTAGCAAAAATCCCTGCCCCCCACCCTCCCATTGCCCAGCTGAGCCGCGCAATCATCAGAGGCTTTTTTTTATTTTTAAAAGCATTTTTTCTACAACCTCTTTGGCCGATAAAATGCTTTTAAAAGTTAAAAAAAAAAGCCTCTGATGATCGCGTGGCTCAGCTGGGATCATCAGAGGCTTTTAAAAGCATTTTTTCTACAACCTTAAAAAATGTTTTTAAAGGGAAAAAAAGCCTCTGCCGATCCGGCAAGTCAGCTGGGATGGTCAGAGGATTTTAAAAAAAAAAAATCTTCTACTGATCAGGCAAGTCAGCTGGGATCGTCAGAGGCTTTAAAAAAACAGAGAGAGAGCCTCTGCCAATCAGGCAAGTCAGCTTCTTAAAAAAAAAAAAGAAAGCATCTCTCGATCAGGCAAGTCA
This sequence comes from Ptyas mucosa, assembly GCA_012654045.1. NCBI lineage: Eukaryota > Metazoa > Chordata > Lepidosauria > Squamata > Colubridae > Ptyas > Ptyas mucosa. The sequence goes on from WNWU01013616.1 coordinate 2,669,866, forward strand.
GCTGGGATAGTCAGAGGCTTTAAAAGCATTTTTTTTACAACCTCTTCAGCCAAAGAGGTTGTAGAAAAAATGGTTTTAAAAGTTAAAAAAGAAACGTTGGCCACACCCACTCAGTCATATTACCACCACCACCACCGAACCACGCCCATAGAACCGGTAGTAACAAATTTTACATTTCACGACTGGCCCAAATACATAAAGGAAGGTTGCGGTCACATTAAACTATAAAAACAGATTGTCCAGATCCCCTCATTGTTTTTCTATATGCATTTTTAGCATAGCAGTGCCATCTGGTATTTATACTAATTTACGGGGCATGTCCCCAAAATCTTGTATGGATGCCAGAACCCACTGATAATAGGATTTGACTAGGGTAGGCTTTATTGGATTAATGTTGGAACAGTGCCAACTTTGTGTCCAAGTACCTATATGTACTATCTATTTCTCTGGATTCTTTACTTTCCTTATGGAGTGTAATTAAATCACTTGCAATAATAGATAACGTTAAAAGGCACTATTGCAATGCAATACTTTTCTTTTTCACTCTTCCCCTAGTCCATCCAAAACATATAAAGCAATAATCAACAGTTTAAATGCCAGCCAGAAAGAATCTTACTGTGAAACAATTTTCTAAGCCGGTGTTATAGCTACTTAAGGTTAGACCAAGATGTTTTTCCCCAGTAATTTCTGTATCATGTTATTTTCAATGCAGTCTCAGTGAACAGATCGAGTTAACTTATTTGTATTACCTTATTTTTTACCAGTGTGTTCACAGGACAGAACATGTACAATATATGTTATACATATTAATGTTAATCTTTATGACAGGCTGTTTTATTTTTATAGTCTGTTGTATCAAGAATTAATTACATTTAAAATTGTGAATCTGGAAGATCTTCTAGCTATGGTACAGAACTAAATAACATGGTCCTAGTCTGTTTCCTATAGCTCTTGTCTAGTAGCTTTCAGGGTGCTGTTGTTTTAAATTCCAGGAAGCAGATTTGCTAGTGGGTCCATGTTTACTGTAAATATTAAATTGATTATGAATGCCACAATTTTTCATGCTACTGCATAAATCAAAATCGTTTTCTTCCCAGATTTATTTTTATCCAACCAAATTGTCTGTGTAGTCTGTTTGATGACAATTGTACATTTCTGCCTTCTAATGGGTAATCCTTAAAATAGCAGTTGTCTGCTGTAGTGGAATTATTATCTGCTTTAAATGTCAGCTCTGTGAACTACACAATCCTATGATGGCAGTTTCCATTGAAGAAATCTGTTACATATTCCGTACTAGCACAGATGTGGGTGGCAAGACAAAATATCAAATATCATTATGCTCATCACTGTTTATTGGGAAAGGCTTGTGAAATCCTTTAAAACAGAAATCAGTCAAATGGGAATGGCAGGGCTGTCTCTGCTTGGCAGCAAGAAAAAGATTTAATACCACACCATGGAAAAATTGAAATTCAGGTCTTAGCTTTGTGAAAGCACAGAACTAAATTGATGACTATAGAGCAGAAGCTTCTCATACCTGCCAACTTTGGCAAACCCAACAAACATAGAAAGAGACTTCATGCACACTCATCAATTGGCAACCACCACAACAAGTAATGACTTACAAATGTGAATAAATCACAGATTTTATGGCTCTGATGCCACTTGGAATATAATGTTTTTTTCTTAATGGGGTTAAATCAATATACTTGGTTATCATTCACTAATCATTACTATGGTGGCAGTAATTATAATCATGGCAATTATTATATCACTTTCTGCCAGACCCACATTACATCAAAACCCTCAAATGTTCAATTTACACTCATTTTAATTTCCTACAAATCGGCTCCGCTTACACCTTCCCATTGTATAAAATACACAAACTTCTGTAATCTTATCCCCAAGGATAGTTATGCACCCCAAGGATAGTCAAACCTCTGTACCACCTAGAACAGGGCTGTTAAACTCCCGGCCCGTGGGCTGGATGTGTCACGCACTGGCCACGCCCATGCCCGGTTTAATGAAGGAGGGGAAAGTCCTGATGAAAGTCACATGACGCCTCCATGACAACATGAGTTTGACACCCCTGATCTAGAATGATGCCAAATTTATTAAGTAAATTAGCTAATTAGCTGTCAGCCGGTGGTATTGATTAGTTCTGGGGATTTTGACTGGGAATACGTAGATTAGTAATGACATCACAGGAACAATTCTATGACAATTTACCACATCCAACTCACCACAGCCAACTGACCAAGGCCAACTTGCCACAGGACAGCTCACCACAGGACAAGAGTTACACTAACATTGAAGAAATAGTAGAATAGAATCATTAAAGAAAGGATGCCAAAGGAGGAACAAAATGAAATGTGAATGACAAAAATTAAAACATTTTTAAAAATTATTTTGAATAATTAAATTGAATTCTTGAATTGTCCTGCAGTGACTTGGCCATCATGAGTTGGCCCATGGCAAGTTGGCCATGGTGAGTTGGCTGCAGCGAGTTGTCCCATTCCACAGGGACAGCCTACGACAACTCGCCATCGCCATGGTGACTTGACTGTGGCAAGTTGTCCCATTCCGCAGGGAAGTGACTGAAGGTGGTAGAGTAGATCAAGTAAGAATGGCTGATCCATTCATGGTGCATGCTCAGAAAAGATGGCAAATTATTTAGTATGGTAGTAAAAGTTTCCTGCCTATCATAGCTAGGACTCCAGTAATCTTTCCAACAGCAAACTGAAATACACATACCCTGTGGGCAAATTAAAATTAGGCCCATCTCTTGAATGGTACAGAATGGTTGCATATTTCATTCAGCAGAAAAGTGGTATGTGAGAAGAAGGGGGCCAGTATGAATGGAAAACAGTAACTGAACAGCATAAATATGTTTATTTAACTGAAAAGGAATGTGGGAAACAATAGTTTATTAACTTCCTATCTGAGTTTATCTATTGCTTATTATAAATTTATTTACCTAACCATGGTTCCACATTGTGATCAATGTTTAATGACAATCTCAGATGTGGACCATGAAGTGATAACATAATGAGCCTAATAAGAAATAGCCAACTTTCTAAATTTAGCTTACTAGGCAGGGTTATTATCTGAATAAAATATATCAACTCATCCTGAATTCAACAGCAGAAAGGGAAAATACAAACAGCAGCATTGTTGAAGCAGCAGATTATTTATAGTATTTCATGTTGACAAGATTCATTTTTAACTGTTGATAAGAGAATGTAGAGCAAGATACAATGCAAGATACCAAAGCAACATTGAATGTAAAGGATGCCTCTATGCCTCTTAAAATAAAAGAAAAAATGTTCTAAGTAAATGCTTTGAATTATCATATCTACTTTGTTCAAATTATCATAGCTGCTTTGGAAGAAAGCTCCAGAGCATTTTATTCTTGTATCCTGCCATACTCTTATCACCAAATTATCCAGCACTGTTTTAGGGCCCTCTATTAAGCCCTAGATCCAAGAGTTCTGGGAATATAAGAATTCATAGATACTAAAACAGTTCTTGTTTTCCTTATACACATACAAAGACAAAAACTCTGAGAAGTACTAATGTCAAAGCATCCAAGTCATAATGAATATTCATTTGCATCCATTCTCAAGACCTGTTTCTGTGGTCAGTATAAAAGATAACTTTCCATACCAAGATGTTCCTCACCAAGGTTCATGCTAAGAAAATTGTTCGTGTTTTCATAGTACATTGATCCACAAAGCAGCCGATCACATTTTAGCCCCGGGCATTGCAGAAATTCAGATTATAGGATTAAATTATGGTTGTTGTGTCTATCATATGAACTGATAACATTGGGTTGCTCCATGGATAAATACAAATTTGAACACAATTTCACTGTGGATTGGCAGAGATGCACCCCAGTTCAGATAAAGATGAATTCAACTCTGTTACACTTATTCTAAATCTGATGAAGGAAATTTTACCAATATTAGTACGGTGCAATCAAACAATGCAACTGTATAGCTGCTCCTTCCAAATAGTATAATTTAGCCTTAAATCACGAGCACATGACTCTTCCAATATAACTGTGAATAAGCTTACTGTACGACTATATTGATTATCTCTATGTAGTTAACATGAAGTCAACCCAGTAAAAATTAAGATACATACCGGCATTTTAACTCTTGTCTTTTATTACATATTGTCAAATTAATGGTACAAAGGTTCAGTATCTTTTAAATCTTCTTCAGCATCTATAACTTCTGGATTGTGTTTCCCTCAAAATGTTCATCTGCTCTTGAAGGTCGTGTGCCAATCAAACATTTTACTGCATTTTTCAGTCATAATAGATTTTTTTAAAAAGGGGGTGTGGGCATCTTAGTGTACTGACATTTTAAGAGAGAAAGCACATGAAACCCTATAAAGTGCTAATAAAAAAATTAGTAAAGAGCAATGAAGCACCAAACTGGGAGAAAAAAACATTAAAAAGCCTAGCTTTCGATGTATACACAGCAAAGTCCCATTTCTATAGTCCCATCTACACTTGACATGGATGATTCTGCCTCTAACCGTGTTTGGTGCAGATTATGACAGTGGGCTTCTACGTTTTTAAAAAATCTTCTCCACCTTTGGATTTGCAAAAAAGAGCTGCAGCCTTATTCTTTCGCTGTGGAACACACAGCACATTCTGTTCTGCAAGACTGGCTGAAGAACAATGTGTAACATTATTTCAGTCTAAATTAGCACTACCACAAAATAGGATAGCCCCATGAATAATTCCTTTGAAAGGAGAAGCGAGGTGTAAATACGAATACTTTTTGGAAAAAAATATCATCTGAGTTTCATTGCACGAGGCTAACTTTTTAACTATATTTTTAATCACATTAACCATTAAAAATTAGATCAGCTGGAGTTGTGTGTGGGGAATCATTCCAGCTATAAGTCTTATTATCCATATACTTTTCCATTTGCAATTTACAACCCACTTGATACCATTATAGGCTGTGCTAATAATTTCAGACTGTTTTAGAACAGGATGTTACAGTGACATGAGGAATGGATACTTACCAGGGGTGAAATGCTCCCGGTTCGGACCGGCTCGGGCAAGTAAGTAGCGATGGGGGCGGGCAGTTTGGAGAACCGGTAGCAAAAATCCTTGCCCTCGCCCCCCATGCCCAGCTGAGCTGCGCGATCATCAGAGTCTTTTTTTTCTTTTAAATGGCTCTGATGAGCCAAGCTCTGACAATCCCAGCTGAGTTGCCTGCTAATCAGGCAACTCAGCTTGGATCGTCAGAGTCTTTTGAAAGCATTTTTTTACATGGTTTTACATGTAAAAAATGATTTTAAAAGTAAAAACAAAAATGGCCACGCCCACCCAGTCACATTACCCCCCCTCAAGCCACGCCCACAGAACCAGTAGTAACAAATTTTAGATTTCACCCCTGATACTTACATATATTTAGGGAACCACTAGCCAGTATTTTCCTTTTTTGGTTAGTAGACAACTGCCAATCAAATTGTGCTGCAGAAGACATTTGCTATCTTTTCTTATGCCAGGGGTCTGCAACCTTAAACATTCAAAGAGCCATTTGGACCCATTTCCCACAGAAAAGAAAACACCGGGAGCCACAAAACCCTTCCTGACTATAGTGCCTGACTATTTCTTGAGCGGCCACAATTAAACGTTCTGTTTTCTTCTGAAACTTTTCTTTTCTTGGATTTATCCATGGTTGGCCTACCAGGGGTTGAAAAGCTCAATAAATCGCGTGCTGGCAGGTGTTGCACATTGGCGGTTGTGACTCATATTTTGAGTGACAGGGAGCCGCAGCAGAGGGGTGAATGAGCCACATGCGGCTCCAGAGCCGCAGGTTGCTGACCCCTGTCCTATGCCATCAGCTGCTAACCCCTACCCTCATCTATGAAAAAGGACACATTTGACCCTTTTAGGACTTAAACATGGCAGCATGTTAGTAGATCAGACATTATATGCCATGCCTCCTGCATTTGGGCTTCTTTCTGAGGATGCCCATACAGTGAAAAAACAGGTAGGAGGCTCAACATGCCAAACATCTCCTCCAATACATTTCCATGTGCACAAGGCAACAGCATGTTCTTACCACCGCAATGACATTTTGCTTTGGCAAACTGTGTTTTTCCCATCTGCAGGAAAAGCCAGTTATAGCTTAGCTAGCGCTATTTCTTTTCAGTATCTATGGAGATTCTCAATCATTCAGGTCATAGTTGTCCTAAAGGTGCTTTTCAAAAGGCACCTGGACTTCCTTGGTTTTTTTCCTTGAAAATGTTTTGCTTCTCATTCAAGAAGCTTCTTCAGAGCTGAAGAAGCTTCTTGGATGAGAAATGCAATATTTTCAAGGGAAAAAAAGTCCAGCTGCCTTTTGAAAATCACCTTTGGGACATATTGCATCTAGGTTGCTAAAACTGGGAGAACCTCTAGATGTCAATAATGTGATTTCTGCACAGTTTGCTGTCCTCTGGCAGCCCTAGCTTAGCGTTGTTGCATATTCTTCATTATAGGGGAGGAACTTTGAAAGTTCTACCCCTCTTTTTGGAAGATCTTAGCATATGTAACTCTAAGGAAATGGCTGATTAGGCATAGGAAGGTCTTGTCTTGTCAGACATTCTGTAATAAACACACACACATTTATCACTTTGGTCTTTACTTTCCACATCCTCTGTGGTTCCTCCTTCAGGCTCTGGTACTTCTCCAGCTTTTTATACTTCTTCCTGAAGTTGTTGTTACTTAGTACTGCTATATCTTTAACTACCACCATATTTTGGTCCTTGTCTACTACCACTGGTTGATTGCCCAGTACCTGTCTGAATCTGGGAGTCCCGTGGGATCTTAGCACTGTTATTCCCCATCATGTTTTGTAGAATCTCCCATATGGATTTAGGAGGATCTATTTAGGAGGATCTTATGCACTGCAGAAGTTCCTATACACAATGGCAGCTACTTGGTTATTATAGTGTACACCACTTTTTTGGGAGTAGTACCATAAAATTATATATCAATGGAAAGATAATTTAATCAAGAATGTAATGCAATTACTTTTATGAAGGATTTGCTATTAGAATAGCAGTTACAGTATAAAGAAGAAAAGTGAAACACAGAAAAAACGAGATATACAAAAATTATCACATCAGTTAATAGTTGGGTAACCTTTAGCATGAATTACGGCCTTACAACGTCTTCCCATGGAGTGAACCAAGTCTTTTAGTTCTGCAGCTGTTATAATGTGAAACCAAGATTGAATGATTGCTTCTACTAACTGGGTTTTATTGCTGGGTCATTTCTGACTTACAAGTTTCTTTAGTTGGCTCCATTGATTTTCAATTAGGTTAAGGTCTGGGCTACTCCCAGGCCATTCCAGCAGTGGAATATGATTATCTTGAAACTCCCTCCAAAAAAGTGATGTTATTAGCCATCAAATCTCAAAAATGCACTTTTCCCAAAAGGTTTCCACAATTTTGGCCACTACTGTATGCTGTTCCTACTTGCATCTTACACTCTGCCACTATGGGTTGGACTCTCTCTGACGCCTCCCTGCATGGTCTACCTCATTTCCTGTACAGAGTGGTAGACCTTGCTTCTGTACATCTGGTGCTTAGTGATTGTTCTTGTAGTGCTTCTGTTCCTCAGTGCTGTCTTTTAGTCCAGCCCTTTCCAGCCACTGTTAAATTTACTAATGTCCGCTACCTTAGCTATCTGTCAATCAGGGGTGGGTTCTACTTACCTTTACTACCAGTTCGCAACGGGGCCACACACACACGTTCGCTTTGCTTGTGCAGAAGCGTTCTGATGACATCGGGGTCGGTAGGCGGAGCTTCCCTCTGGTTTTACTACCGGTTCTATAGAACCGGTCCGAACCAGGGGCAACCCACCACTGCTGTCAATGGTGCATTCCATGTAGGATCTTGTCTTTCCGTGGCATTTCCTTTTCTTGATTTTCTTCCATATCGGCTGCTGCCTCAGAAATTCTCTCAACACTCAACTTTGGGTGACATCTTGCTGATGTCAGTGTTCCAGAAAACCCCAACTCCAATTAAAAACTCCAAGACAGGCATCTTCTCAAAATTGTTTATTAGAGTAGGTATACTGGTACATCTGGGAAACCCCAAATCTGAGAGTTCTGGGTTTTCCCTCAGAAAATCAAAACCCCAAATCCAGCCACTGCACCCCTCAGTCCATCACATGGCCCTATCACCATCCATCCCAACTTGACCCACCACTTCAACCACTCTTCCTCCAGATGCAGGGACATCATGATCTTGACCGAAAAGAAGAATGCTATTATGTCTAACTACAATCCCTCTGCTAAATCCCCCCTCCTACTTTTCCAAGCGCAAGAAGGTCATATCGTCACTGCTACCGGCTCGGTGGAACCAGGCCAAACCAGGAGGAACCCACCACTGTCACCTGCCACTTCCACGGCCTGGTTCCAAAGGGCTTGAGGCCTGGTAGTGGACTGCAGCCTGAGAGTTAAGGACTCCTGTCCTAGATCATGACAGATTCATATTTGAGATAGGCAGATGAAACATTAGTGGATCTTTCCCAAGAACCCCTACTGATAAAGAACTATAGCTACCGGCCAGGATTTGAACTCCAATCTCCCATGTCAAAAGCAGCATTTTGATCAATTATCCGTCTATCTACATCCATCTATCCATCCATCCATCCATCCATCCATCCATCCATCCATATGCAGGCAGACAGATGTTCAGTTTTATTTTGAGGCATTTGCAGGATGGCATAAACCAGATTTAAGGTCTTGTAAATCTTCAGTCATGGGTTTTTAGAGCTCTATGCCTGTCAACTTTCAGTGGTAGGTTTTCTGCCTATAGGTGTCAGAATACAGTTCTTGTCAATGCTAACCATTTTTTCTTAATTAAAATGTCATGGTTCTGTTGTCGTTGACTTCTGTTTGTGACATTCCCTGGGCAATGGTTCAAGTATGTCTAAACAGAAAGATAATACAAATATAAAACAGTGCAACGTTTGTACAGTGAAGAGGAAGTTGAAACAGCAAGGCGTTGAGGTCTGTAAATATTTTTCATGCTATAAAACCCACATTTTATAATTTGCACAATGTTAAAGCGACAGCAAATAGATTGAAAATGCTTTTACTTTTATCATAGTATTTAGAAAGAGGTTTTTTTGCATGCACCTGATAGCATATTAACATTTCACAAATGCTGATCTCACCTCCTAATTCATAATATTGCCCACATTTTGAAAATCAAAGCCCATGATTCTTTTTTCAAAAAGCCCTTCCAATACAGGATCCACGACAAGAATATGTTCAACAGCAAAAGTTAACTTAAGTAAATCAATAGCTTTTTAAAAAATATATTCTTATCCTCCCTCCCTCCCTCCCTCTCTCTCTTTCACACACACACACACACACACTTCATCCTGTGACTAGAAGAAATAGAAACCAGGCTTAGAGAAAGCAGATATACTATTGTTCATTATTTAAAGAAAGATGATTTGGGAGAAAGACTGGGTTCAAACCAGAGGTGGGTTTCAGCAGATTCTGACCAGTTCTGGAGAACCAGTAGCAGAAATTTTGAATAATTCGGAGAACCGGTAGTAAAAATTCTGACTGGCCCCACCCCCATCTATTCTCTGCCTCCCAAGTCCCAGCTGATCGGGAGGAAATGTGGATTTTGTAGTAACCTACCCCTGGACTGAATGGAGATTTTACAGTATCCTTCACCTGCCACACCCACCAAGCCATGCCCACCAAGCCATGCCACGCCCACCAAGCCATGCCATGCCCACCAAGCCACACCCACAGAACTGGTAGTAAAAAATTTTGAAACCCACCACTAGTTCAAACATTATGTTAAGATTGCACCACACATGGGTGCCATGATATCTTCATCACCTTCATATATTTGAGAAGATCCCAAAATAAAATTAAAAATACTTTCAAAATAACAATGGCAACCTTGCAATATTTTCACAAGAACACCAACGCCTTGCAAAATTTCAGTGTCTACAGGTAGTTTGTCCTTAACAATGCCCTGTTTAGCATCCATTCAAAGTTATGATGATCCTGAAAAAATAACTATATGACCGGTCTTCAGATTTGCAATTATAGCTGCATCCCGATGGTCACGTGAACAAGAGAAGGGTGATTTACAACTGATTGACATTTATGACTGTTATAGTATCCCATATCATCTGATCGCCATTTGCAACTTTCACAGCTGGCTTCTGAGAAGCTGAGTCAATGGAGAAGCCAGCAGTAAAATCACAAGATACCAATGCCTTGCTTAACGACCTGGGCTATTTTGCTTAACAATTGCAGCCGAAGATGGGGAACTCCGTTGTGGTGACTTGATGTCTTGCTTAATAACTATGTTGCTTAGTGACACAGTTTCAAGTTCCAATTGTTAAGGACACGGGTGTAAAACTCGATCGCATCATGAGATGTATTGCGACGTATCATGACGGTTTTTTGCCTTTGCAGTGCCGGGGTGGGGGAGGCCTTTGTGTGACGCATCCGGCCCGTGGACCATCAGTTTGACACCTCTGGTTAAGGACAACAAGTATGTAGTCTGTATTTTCATCGACAAAAAGTGAAAAGAGATCATATAAGTCTAAGAGAGCTATGCTGTTCCAACTACCTTTCCCATCCTTGTTCATTTATTGCCTGGCGTGATTTGATTTTAAATTCATCTTATGTTGTATTATTGTTCTCTCTAGGTTCCAAATTAATTACTTTGTCATATGTTCTGGCATCTTCTGCAGCATACAGCTCAAATCAATGAGATAATAAGCCTGTACATCTTCTTGCTTCCCTTTCTGAGATACAGCAATATAACCCACCCCCAAGGCTGCTTGCTCCATGGTGACTGATTTCCATTTATTTTATTAAGCTGGCAAGATGCTTCTTATTAGAATCTCCCTACAGAATTTGAGAAAATACTTTGACTCTGTGGGGACATTTGTTGGTTTACCCCAAGTCTCAGAAGGACAGTGGTACAGCTGTAGATATGTGAACCCAACCATTAAGGTTTGCAAACCATGTTTTATGGCTTACTGCTATATGTAAATGTACCTGTAGTCAGAACAAATCATAAGTTAGTGCACCTATGAGATCCTGCCTACATAATGCAGAGTATTAAGTGGAATTCATGAACTAATAGATTGAATGGTAGTAATTGAGATGGTTGTGGTGGATGCTAGTTTGGAGGCCTTCTCTATATTAAAACACACAATAAATTAAACACCAGAGGCTGCATGAGATACAAAGTTAAGAGACTTATTTCTGCCAACCTTTTTTAAAATTACATGAATACTGTTTTCAGGGGTCTAGGACATTTAGGCTCCGACCTTTGGCAGTGCCCACTTTGCTCCCAGCCAACCACCACTGCCGAACCACAGCAGGGTTTCCACCTCCGTTGGCTGTCTGTCAGCAATTGTACACCTCCAATGGTCCCCTGGCCTTCCACCCCCAGCCCTTCGTCCCGGTCCATTTACTAACGTATGGTTTGATCCTGGTGTTTTGCTGCACTGGACAAATAGCCATCAGCCAATCAAACGATGGGCAGCAGCAATGGCACTGGGGGCAGCACACAATTAGTAGCGGGCAGGGCAGGGGTGCTATTCAGCAGGTTCTGACAGGTTCTGGAGAACTGGTAGTGGAAATTTTGAGTAGTTCGGAGAACTGATAAATACCACTTCTGGCTGGCCCCGGAGTGGGGTGGGATTGGAGATTTTGCCATATCCTTTCCCCTGGAGTGGGGTGGGAATGGAGATTTTGTAGTATCCTTCTCCTGCCACACCCACCAAGCCATGCCCACCAAGCCGCACCATGCCCACCAAGCCACGCCCACAGAACTGGTAGTAAAAATATGTGAATTCCACCACTGGGCAGGGGAATCGGAGACTAAGGGGGGGGGGGGGCAGTGCAGGATCAGCAGCAAGATGTGAGGGGAAACACATGGCAGCAAGCTGTTGGGGTGGGGATAGCTGACAGTGTTTTCAGCTTTGAGATCCAGTGCCTGGAAGGGAAGGAGGGAGGGAGGGAAACTGCCACAGACTGCTAAATGCCTGCTTTGCACTGCAAACTCTGGGGTTTCCACAGTGCGCTGTGGTGCCCCCGCCTCCCTCCTCAACCTGCTGTCTCTGCAGTTCAAAAGACAGCACAGCTTTAATACTGTCTTATAAATGATACGCAAAGGGGGACCAAGAAAGAGACAGTTCTCAGCAGCAGCAGCAGCAATATCAATTACTGTGCAAAACTGTTTGATATGGGGAAAAGGTTTTCACTGCATAGAGAGAAAGCAAGGAATCTAGCCAGCAGACAGGCAGAGCCCCAGCCCACCACTCATTCCCCAACAGTCC
>WNWU01013616.1:2682224-2711183 GCA_012654045.1 Ptyas mucosa
CTGCTGCCAATTGAATGTGCATCCCCAACCCCTGCGATCACCCTGCCTGCCTGCCACCGATCACATGCTATCCCCACAGTCCCTGCAATTCAGGGGTAGGTTCTACTTACCTTTACTACCGGTTCTCAGTGGGGCATGCACAGAAGCGTTTTGATAAAGTCAGGGTCAGTGGGCGGAGCCTCCTGCCAGTTTTACTACCGGTTCTATAGAACTGGTGCAAACCAGGGGCAACTCACCACTGCTGCAATTGCCCTGCCCACTGCCAATCACACTCTACCCCCTACCCCCCCAGCACCATTGTTGCTCCCCACCACCAGATTGTCAGCGAAACGCTCAAGTCAAACCGTGCCTCGGGGACTGGGCTGGTATGAAGGGCTGGAGGGCCAGGTGGCCATTGACAGTGGACAATCACTGGCACTTGGTTGGGAGCAAAGTGGACACAGCCAAGGGTCGGTGCCTAAGCATCCCATTCTAGTTTTCAGACAACACAGTCAACCATGTGGCTTGAGAATGGGAGAATGGTAATACCAGCATTCCTATTAACTGGTCCAATGGTAAAAACCAAATTTTTTTACTACCGGTTCTGTGGGTGTGGCTTGATGGGTGTGGTGTGGCCTGGTGGCTTTGTGGGCATGGCAGGGGAAGGATACTGCAGAATCCCCATTCCCTCCCCACTCCTGGGGGAAGGATATTGCAAAATCTCCATTCCCACCCCACTCTGGGGTCAGCCAGAGGTGGTATTTGCCAGTTCTCCAAACTACTCAAAAATTTCTACTACAGATTCTCCAGAACTTGTCAGAACCTGCTGGATTTCACTCCTGAACTGGTCTTTTTAGTTTAGCATGTGCACCAATCACATATATTAGCAGGAGAAAGATCCTGGTGCAATCCCTTTTCTCCCTGACTAGTTTTCTGGGTGATTGATTCATTGATTGATTGAAGCCTCCCCTGCCTCTTTTCTGAAATGAACCCTCAGGATGTGCTGTTTTTCCACTGCATTGTGCTTAATGTTTGACCAAGCTGACCTGTGAAAGCTGTATTATGAAGATACTGGATTTCCATGGATTGATAGCCATGGAAAATTACAAGGCCTTTTGTGTGTCTTTTGGCATGTTAGAATGCAGAAACAAATGGATCTGAAAGAAGGGCATTTTTACTACCTTGCTGCAATAAAAGGCTTGTCTCCTTACAGCCTGAGAACAGAGTGTTTTGCGTCAAAAAAATGAACAACATTAACTAAACAGGCTGCCAATATTCCTTCACAGTTGACTGCTCTGGTATTTTATTTAAACATACACACTGAGCACTGTGGATGACATGGCCGGCTTATGAAGGATTACTGATTAATGAGTGACAATGCAGATACATGCTAGCAGAGCTTTCTATTAATGCTAGAGATCTCCAATGAGCTAAATTTGGTCAGCAGCATTGATTTTGTCAAATAAGCTAGCAGAATCCGTGTGCTGGAAAGTCTGCAGTTCTCCATCAAGAGATAAACAAAAGTTAACTTAAGTGGCATCTAGAGCCTAAAGGGAAATTATAATAAATAATGGCTGGAGCTTTGTTTGTTGCTTGTATGCCTCCTAAAAAGAGCTAAAAGCTTTCTAGCCTTGAGAAGTCAGCAAATTCTTCCACCCGCTTGAAAGTCTGTGAGCCAAATATGCCAAGAGTGGAAGATAAATTTTACTTCAGACTTTTAATCAATCTATGTCTTTTGATCACAGTGAATCATTAATTGACCTCATAAACTGTAATTAGTGGAAAGATTTAAAATATAGCAAATGAATATAAATACATAAGAAGTACATGAATGTAGCATATTTGCTGCATAAATATAAATGCAGATATTATACATATATATATACTTCATATACATATATGCAGTGGCTCAGTGGCTAAGACACTGAGCTTGTCGATTGAAAGGTCGGCAGTTCAGCGGTTCAAATCCCTAGTGCCACGTAATGGGGTGAGCTCCTGTTACTTGTCCCAGCTTCTGCCAACCTAGCAGTTCAAAAGCATGTAAAAAATGCAAGTAGAAAAATAGGGACCACCTTTGGTGGGAAGGTAACAGCGTTCTGTGCGCCTTTGGCGTTTAGTCATGCCGGCCACATGACCACAGAGACGTCTTCAGACAGCGCTGGCTCTTTGGCTTTGAAACGGAGATGAGCACCGACCCCTAGAGTCGGGAACGACTAGCATATATGTGTGAGGGGAACCTTTACCTTTACCTTTATACTTCATATTTCTCACATACACACACATACAGGATACAAATATGCATAATATGAAATCAAGCAGAAATGGTGTGTGAACTCGTCACTTTTCTGTGGCTTCTGCAGGCATTTTCAGCTCCCTGAAAAGGGTGTGATGTAATGGGGAATACTGGAGAAAAAGCAATTCCCAATTTACTCTCATTCAAAGCCTGCTTATTGATGCAAAGCTCAGGGTCAGTTGCATGCATTTGACCACAAAGCACATGTTTTGCATGTTGAATTTCCAGAATTAATCCCTGACATTATCTGGGCATGTCTTTTTGAAATATATTTTGTTTAGGCTGCTTGGACTGCAAGTATGATTAACTATATTCCTATCCTTTAATAATAATAATAAGAGTGTATGCAGAATGTGGAATGCCTTTCCTCTTTCACAAGTAATTGCAGCCATAATGTCACTTATGGAACTGAAATAAAGGGATCCAAGGCCAGAGTCTTCCCTGAACCACAGTCCTCTTTTTGGAACTAGGCTGTTAGTCTATACTAGGATATCTAATTATGGGTTACCATGGCACAACATGAAAAGGCTTGCCGTCTCCCAAAGGCTTACCAGCTGAATTTGAAGATTGTTAAAATATCTGAATCACCACTCCTTTCATAATCAGGCATATCCTTTCCCTTCACTGAAAACTCTTCTAACCCCCTTTGTGATCTGGAAATTCCACAAGCCCCCAGCAAAAATGTAAGCGGTGCCTGTAGAGGAACATCTGTCTCTTAGCAGCATTGCTCACATTCCTGACTGTGAGCTCCCTGCAGACTTTTTAGCTTCTCTGCAGGCGCCTTCCTCAACTACTTACATCCTGGTTATTATTTCTCAGGCCTCTCCAGAACATTTTCCTTAATCTTTCTGTTTTCTGCCTAAAATCTCCCATCTTTTGGTAAGCATAACTCTGAGGCGTTCCTGATCGAGAGGGCAAAGAGATGCAGTTCATTGTCTCTTCCCAATGTTTGATGAACAGATGGAATTTCATAAAATATGGGATGTACTTCACCAGCAAAGACACTAGAGGAAAAGTCATAGTATTATTGCATTTCCCCTTTTATGGCTGCTACCATCTGGCTGAGACTCCATCTACAGCTCTTCCAGGATTTCTTACCTAAGCCACACTGTTTGCACATGGTACACAAGTCATGTCTTGGCCTTTAGCCCAATAGTGAAGCAAGTCTGATACTACATTACAGCTATTTTGCCTTGCAAGGGTTGTGTGCTAGTATCCCTAAAGCTAAAGTCTAAATGTGTAGATAGTTGCAACCATCCAACTTCTAATGTCTAAACAAGTATTTTTAAAAATGTACATCTTTCTAGAATCTATCATGAATCTGGAAATTAACCAGTTGTTAATATGAAAGCCTGAACTGCAATCACATTTCTTCTATTCCCTAACCTGGATTGTTCTTTTCAATACCTAGCTCCGAGTTTCCCTTTGAAGGGTGTCTTTTTGTAGTTTAATGGCATGAAAACATGCTTTAAAATGTTGATGATTTACATAATTAGATTTTATATTTGCTTAGTCTTCTGCATCAATTATAGATATAGATCTGCTAAATGTTTTGATGAATAGATTAATCATCATCAAGATTAATAAGAACGGACTTACAATCAACAACTTGGGACCCGTCTTTGTAAAGGTAAACTCAACCTAATTCAGTGGGAATGACTTCGAAATAGACGTGCATGGGATTGAACTATAAATTGTGCTTCCCCAACTATGCCGGATTTATAATTTATGTTGAATTTTACCTGTGTTTATCCTTTGATGCAGGGATATGTATTTAAAGTAAGCTCGAACAGGCAGGCTTTCCTTGCGTTGCAGGCTGTGTGCTGAATGCAGATGGAGCTTGTCACATTCAGATGCCTCCAGCTGTTGTTTCTTTGTCTGCCCAACCTAAGACCAGAGATGAAAAAAATTCAATGATCTTTGTCGAAAGAGGCCATACTGGCCTTCCATAGAGATCCTATGCAACAGACTTTCATTAGCCTCTATTATGCATACAAAAGATGAGCTTGCAACAGCATAACTATTACCATGGATTAATTTAGAAGCTGGGTCTTAGACTGTAACACAATGAAGGGAGAAAAACATTTATTCACCCTGCTATCAAATAACTTTGGGATTCAATTATCTCTCATGCGATAGTCTCTTCCCCACCATCTGCAAATGAGTGATAGACTGACCACTGTATAATATGGTATAATCTCATACAATTTTCTCCTTTGAACTCTACTCCATGCTAACAATATATTCACTGTGTGTTGTTCGCAAACTCAGGAAATGCATCTTTATTTTCATGGACATTAATTATCTTTCTTTATCACTCAGACTGTAATGGAGCTTGCCCATCACGGTCATAACTCAGGATGGCTATAAAGTGGATCAGGGCAGGCAAGTATGACTAACTGATTTGATATGTGACTGATCCGATTTTTTGATTTTTTGCGATTTTCTGAATTTTCACAAAAAAATTCACATTTTTTGTGAATTCAAAGGTCATAAAGCGACCTTTGGTGGACTTTAAGTGAACGCTGCAATCCATTGGGCCAGTTCCCCCCCCCCCCCCACAAAAGGAAGTAAATGCTAGGTTTTGGCAAAACTGTCTGAAATGTGGTCACGTGACCACGGGGCGCTGCAAACAGCCATAAATACAGCTCAGTTGCCAAAAGCCTAATGTGTGGTCACATGACTACATGGGGAGGGGGGGTGGAACTTTGAATCCAGGTTATAAGTACCCATCCAGGAGATCCAATGGAACTTTGAATGGACATTAAGTGAATAGTTGTAAATGGAGGACTACCTGTATTATGCTAGGAAAAGAGGTATGGCTGGTTCATCTACTGGAAGAGGTACTACTAGAGCCATAGAAAAAGCACTTGATTGCCAACATGCACACCCAAGTTCATAAGATTGTATGCCCGTGGACATGATGTAAGACTTTCAGAGGATGGAGGAGATATTGACTTTTTAAAGCTGTAATTTTCCATATTACAGAAGATGACCAATACCAAGGTAGATGGCTTGAATATATAATGGAGCGCACCATTGGAAAACCAGGCTGGGAACAGATCATCTGCAGAAAATCTATCTGTGATAAGAGTCAGCAGAGGCTTCCTGGCACATAATCAAAGCAGAAAGCAAATTTAATTACAACTTATTATGTATGTATATGCATAGATTTACATGTATGCTTTATGATGATAAGTGTCTTTGGGTTAAGTCCCTAAGGTGAAGAACACTATAATTTATTTAAAAGAAAGCACTGTATTGTCAATGTAAGCCCCAACAGTTGAGTTGACCAGGGAAATCTTTGATGCATTTTACGCTTCCAGACCTTATTATGGAAGACATGATGGAATCTCAAGAGATCAGCTTGGAGGGGCCTTCTCTCCCCTTCCTTTGCCACCTCTGCTTGCCCGTTATCATATTCTAGCTATTTCCCAGGGTGCAGTATGCCTGCTTTTTGCTAGTTTGTTTACAGTCTTGTTTTTGTATTATTAGCTGGCAGGAATGAGGGCAGATGGCAGCAGGTGGTTACAGCTGAGCTGTCACACTGTGCTTTAGCTGGAATGCAAAAAGCTGCAGAGATCGGCTGCCTAGTGTACAGATACTGGACTGTGGCCAGCATCTTCTCAGTACATTTTTTCTTCTTTTTAAAAAAAAGGCCTCAGGAGTGTAGATTACATTTTAAAATGTCAGAAACAACTTTTTCCCTCCAAGTATGCAAGCAGGAAAGCACAATTCCCCCCACCCACCCAGCTCTGTAGACTGTACACAGGCAATGCGTATAAATGTAAACCTGGTGTAGAAAGAACATAGAAGACTAAACAATATTATGTGCCCGAGTCTTGCAAAATCAGTGGAAAATTATCTCCAATGCTTGATGTGCACTGTACAAAGAGAATATGGTACTATGATATTCTTTCTTTTCTCCGTGTATTTTTCATCTACAGTAATGTTACACAACAGATTTTCCTTGAACACTACATTGTTGTATAAACTTGAAAAAAAGCAGAAATTGTATAACGTGTAGTTCTTCAAAGGGAATTATTGAAGTAATTGGTATTTCATTAATTTTTTAAAAGGACGTTGTTTGGATTATTTCTGTGTTCTGTCTTCCACAGAATGGAAAGAAATAAGGTTGGTAGACTTTTTCACCACCCAAAAAAAAAAGCCAGTAGACATGTAATAGACCAAAGGAAACATACTTAATTTTTTTCTACATCACAGTGTATATCATGAAATCCTTTCTTTTATTAGTGTATTTTATAGCATGACATAAACAAATCTGGAATGATCTGTGATTCTTTCATATTTAGGGCATAAAAATTGTTACACATGGACAAGGGATGTGGCTGCCATTAATTTTGCTCCCAGCATGCAGGGAGGGCATCTGTCCAAAACATAATCCTTACACTTCCATGTACCTTTTATTTTACATAACAAAACTAGATGTTCAGTATAAAGAAGGAATAATGGTAGCTGTCAGTCCATTCTGCATATACAAAATCCCTTAAATCTGTACCCATCCTTGCAATATAGACTCTTGCTGTAAGTCTTAGAATATAAACAATCTAAATATATATCAAATTACATATGAAAAAGAACGATCTTAAATGAAAGTAGAACAAGTTCAAGAATATTAAAAGACAAACATTCACACTAGAATATAAGCGCATTTTCCTAAATGTAGCACTATAACCTCTCAACTATATATAGATATATATTGAAGAGTGAATGCCTCTAATTTGATAAATGTTGGTAAACAAATATGAGTGCTGAAAATCTTAGGCAAATTATGTGGGAGTCTGAAAACTCAAAAGCAATATCAGTGAACGTTCAACTATGTCAAAAGTGCCTGTGGCAATAGATCCTTATGAGCACTCCTAGACTTCTAGATAACTTTAAATACTTTCAATTAGTGTTTTTGGTGAACTGGGGTAGAGTCGGAGGCATCACATTCTGGAAATTCCACCCTCGTGTGATTCTGCAAATGATGCTACAAAATAGTTATATTTGAGATAAAGGGTACAGGAAGTCTTTGTTTTATCACTATTTTTATTTAACCTTTATATTCAGTGGCTGGAAAAACCTTGATGTCATGAATATTCAGATAATTATTTATAATTCTCTCACTGTTCTCAATATGATCCAAGCATAGGGGTGGATGTTCTAAACAAGGTGTCAAGATAATAATGAACTAGATGAGATATTACATTGAATTGAATTTAAATTAAAGTTTAGCCCAGCTCAGGGTTGTTTGGGTGGATCTAATCAGAGAGATGATATAGCTATGGATACAGCTGCACATTGTACAAATCAGGTTTGCAGTTTTATATGCTTCTAAGTTCAGCTTTGTTTATGGGTATATGATGCCATGCAATTGCCTACTTTAGTTGATATGTCTATTTATTTGAAATGGACATTGTCAATATTAATGATTAAATTAATTAATATCCTACCGTATCCTATTATCTTGTTTAAGCCACAATTTCTACCATACCTTTCAATAATGTTTTCAAAAAGTTGAAATAATTTTAAAATGAGATTATTACAGTAATCACAGTATAATAATTAGCACTAAAATATTTTGCTGAAGATAAAAAATATTTTCAAAATGTATTTTCATCAAGGTAACTTCCAAAAATTACAACTGGGGTACCACCAACAAAAAGTTTCTGCTGAAAGTAGTGGAATTCATGGTAGACGTATATGAAGACAAAAAATCTTCTAGGTCAGGGCTGTCAAACTCCTGGCCCACAGGCCAGATGCGTCATGTGCTGGCCACCCCCCCCCCCCGCCCGGTTTAGCGAAGGGGGAAAAAGTCCCAATACATTACCTGATGCCGCCATGATGGTGTGAGTTTGACATCCCTGCTCTACCCCTACTCTTAAATTATGAAGAACTTTCAAGATTCAGAATGGAATTCTGAATTGAGCCCAGTATAAACTGGGAACTAATGCAATGAAAATGTTCTGTGAAGTTGTGCTATGTTCTGTGTAGATGTGCTAAGCTTGCAAACTTAGGACGCATTTCATAACTACTTCCTTTGAGGAAATAGACTTCATCTTGACTTGAACACTGGTTTCTATACAACAAAATGAAAATCAACGATGAGAAAAATAAAGTTCTGCACTTAGGCAGTAAAAATCAAATATAGAATATGTGGAACCTGGCTCAATAGCAGTAACCACGAGAAGGCTGTTGAAGTTCTAGTGGACAGTCCTTAAATATGAGCCAGCAGTGTGCTTCAGCAGGAATTGATTATATCTAGTTTAATGAAAAGGACTGGGGTGACATAATAGCAGTGTCCCAATATCTAAGAGGCTACCACAAAGAAAAGGGGATCAACCTATTCTCCAAAGCACTTGAAAGCAGAAAAAGAAGCAATAGATGGAAACTAATAAAGGGAAAAAACCAATGTAGAAGGTGAAATTTCCTGACAGAGCAATTAATCAGTGAAATGGCTTGTCTTCAGAAGTTGTGGGTGCTCCATCATTGGAGATTTTTAAGAAGAGATTGGACAACCACTTGTCTGAAATAGTATATGGTATCCTGCTTGAGCAGGATAGAAGACTTCCAAGGACCCTTCCAACTCTGTTATTTTTTTAATACTTCTCTTAATCTTGTCTAGGAACTATGTATCCTTTACTTTCTGGATTTAGCTTTACTTTTTGCAGAATGGTAATGTTTACAGAAATCTTCCCCAACCTTGGTTCCCAACCGGATGTGTGGACTTTAACAACCAGACTTTTGACCATGATAGTTTGGGAATGATAGTAAATGATGTCCACACATTTGGAAGGGGCTGACTGGGGGAAAGCTAAACTACAGTATCCACGAATATTAGGGTACCCTACACAATGATTTGAATTACTACATGTCAGAAAAGCTAACAGTTTAATTTAGGGCTTGGAGAAAGGCTTTTCTTGCTAATTTGTAGCCAGAAACTACTATATGTCATCTGATGATCTACTACTAGACCAAAACTACAATTTATCCACCCTTAATAATACCATGTGCATTTGGCTTTTTCTGCTAATGCACTGATCCTCATTCGACATCCCATTTAGTGTGTTGGGGCAGAGATTGAATAGACAACCCTAATGCTCTGTCACATGAACAGAGCTGAGGATATATGTTTAATCTGACAGTGAGTTAAATCAGCTGCACTGCAGGTAAAGCAAAAAGAAGTGAAGTAACGTTCAAAGCCTCCACTGGAACGGTGTAACAATGCAAAACCTTGTTGAAAAGAAAGACATGGATGAGACCTTCCCCTTTATGTCCCTGGGCTAGTTTCCAAGTTCTAACAGCAGCATTGTAAATGACTTGCTGTAGTTCCATTGTAGGACCGAATCTAATCAATAAATCATCTGTCGTTTGTTGTTATTCTACCTGTCATTTGATTATTTTTCACTATCTATATTTATGGTGTTTAAGGGAATTTTTTTTCCTTGTTGTACCTTTTCCACCTCATTAATTCTACATTAAAGTGTGGTTATTCTCAGGTCATAGTAATTGGGACAAAATCAAATTCCATCTGTTTCTGTCAAAAGAAAGAAGTAGAATGAGGTAATTCAACAGGAATTTTCATTTGCTTTAAACCGCTTGCCTTCCGCAGCCTCATGACCTATTCTGATTGATGATGATAATGATGATGATGATGATTCATTAATAGTAATAAACATACAGTATGTTTGTTCAACTTATGACTGCATTATTTTTATCAGATCTTTTTAAATGGATATTTTCAATCCACAGTTCAATTATAACCAGCATCTTATCAATAGGTAAACTGACAAAGCCGTGCAAAAGAATCTACAGTATTGATTTATTTTCTCTCATTTAGCTTTTTAGTTCTCTGAACCTTTCATATAAGTTAGAAAATGGCAAAATGGATAAATCTAACACACACTACCAACTAGACGTGTCTCATATGGAACATAAATTTCAGTGGGTAAAATGGTGATTTACACCATAATAAGTGTATTTAGAAGTTCAGGTTTAGGTATATTCCATTGAGTGTGCTTTATTTCAACTTGGTTCAATTGAGGCAGCTATAAATGCTTGGGGGGAAAAAATAGGGATAGTGTCCCACAAAACCCAGTAATGGTTAAAAGCATCGTTACATGCAATAAATCTATGTTTTACCAGTTTCTTTTCATTTTCAGTGAATCACTGTGAGTATTCTGTTGATTTGTGGGTTCATGTACACCTCCATACAGTTCATTTACCCTAGGAAGTGTTCAAACTTGAATGATTGAAAGCTGATTAGAACCATTCACTCAGCGGAATCCCAGATTACCTGATTAGCAGTTTTATTATCCCAAGAATGAACATTTGATAAGATCTTGAATTATAGAGTTTAAACCAGTGGTGGGCTGATGCCAGTTCGGACCAGTTCGGGAAAACTGGTAGTTCCGTTCATCAACTGGCCCCGCCAATCTGCCCCCCGCCCTATCCTGTCCTATATTTCTTTCTTTCTGGTTCAGCTGATTCGCGTGGTACAGCTGATTTCCCCACCTCCACTGTTCTACTTACCGCGGTTGGCTTAGAACAGGGGTGGGCAATGTTGGCTCTTTTACAACCTGTGGACTTCAACTCCCAGAATTCCTGAGACAGGAATTCTGGGAGTTGAAGTCCAAGGTTATAAAAGAGCCACAATTGCCCACCCTGCCTTAGAAGGTAAGTAGCTGAGCTTCAAATTTCTGTATTTTGAACACTGCGTGCAAGCGTATTAGGTGCACACAAAGTGCACGCTCACAGAACCAGTTGCAGCCCACCACTGGTTTAAACTAATAGTAGTAGAACATTGATACTGAAACAGAAACTGTAGTATATTTGGTTTGAATACCTCAAAAAAAAAAGGCAGTAAATAAATTATGTTTGCATGATTCACCGAACCACAAACTGGTTAAACATATTTTACCTTTGTGTGCATGTTTGAAGATAGATAGATGGATGGATGGATGGATGGATGGATGGATGGATAGATAGACAGACAAAGACAGATAGATAGACAGACAGACAGACAGAGATGATAGATAATAAATCTCTGAGTTGTATACAACCGGAAACAGAGTTAATTCAGTAAACAATGGGTGATTTAGTAGAAATTCGTGTTTTATATGAATTCTGTTGTCTTAGGGAAGATGGATATGATATCCTATGATATTTTAAGGTTTTTTTTAAAGTTTAATATCCAGATTCTCCATCTCTCTTTAGAACTTTTTACTTTTTTGAGTGTCAAGCTCTAACTAGGACTTGGATGTTCATATTAGAGTATAGCAAGTCAAGAAAAAATGTGAACAGAGTGGTAACACATGGAATACAGTATTTGCCAACGCCACTATTTTATTTATATTCATCACTTATAAACTAGATCACTTCTGAATAGCAAGATATGGTAGTGGGTTATGAATAATTTCACCAAAGCTATGTGATGGCATTTAAAAAAATACATTAAAATTTATAGCGCAGTGAAAGCAAAAAGAAAATATTCTTGTGAGCAGACAGCTTTCTTTCTGTATATCACAGTTCCAGAAAATTAGCACCTTCCAAGATTTGTTTCTCTTTTTCAATCAGATTTGCTTTCTGATTTGAATCAATTCTATGAATGTTCTCCTTTTTTTTATGTTCTTGGGGTATCATATTCCAAGAGCTTGAAATGAAGGGTGGATTCACACAATGCTGTAAAACATAAAGGTTTTTTTTTGGGGGGGGGTTGGGGTTAGATGAGCATGTTGTGTGGAGTCTGTCAATTGTGGCTTTCTCATCAAACAATCCTTAACATAATAGCTTTTGGCATTGTGTGATCTCAGCTAACTCCTCTCTATGTGAGATAAAGGCCATATTTGCACAAAATGCTTAACCAAAAATGTGGCTGCTATTTTACTCCCCTATCTCTCACTCGTTTAACTGAAGGATAGACAGCTTGTTTGAAATTTAGTCACCACTATAAGTGAAATTACAATTAAAAAGTCACACATGATGATATGGAATAAAAATGATATCATAGTCTCATTAGTGGCAGTCTCTTGCTGAAGGTGTCACATGAATATGACCATGTTACCCACCTCCCAGTGTCCTTGAAATATGGAATGCACATATAATAAAATAACAATTCTAGGAGGTTTTTGCTTCCTTCAGTAAAACCTATTTAAGGTTTAATTTTAATTAGTATACAAGAAGTCTACCTTCGGTTGGTGAAGTCTTATTAAAAGATGCAAAATGAAAAAAAAAAACCATAGCCATGTATAATAATGATAAAACAGCAAAAAATATTCCCACTTTGCAGATAGCACTGGCAGCATCTGTTGGGCTGTGTACATTAAAATCAGCAAGATGGTAGGTGTGGTATTGCAAAATTTCAACCACAATGCCATGCTCACTGGGTTTCTGATGTTGACATCCTCCATGGACATGTAGGGATGATGCAACCAATTCAGAAAGTGTCAATAATTCAACAGCCAAATGCTCCAGGCAGCTTCTCCCTGCCAGATAGTCTCCAGAACTTGCAATTCCCAGAATTGTTTGCCAGATGACCTTTGGAATTTCAATCTCAGCTAACACATTGGAGAATGTCAGCTAATGGAAAGCCTGAAGAAGAGTTTGAGTCTTGAAGTCATAGAACACATGATCTGTTTGTGGATTAAGAGAGAACCCAAGTGTATTTCCATAAAATGTTTATGAACTAGAAATTAATGCAATTCAGTTCATTTACCTAAGGCTTATAATAACTTGAGTACAGAGTAGTTTACCTTGAGTACAGTTAACAACACAGGTTTTGAGAAGACATGTTGGATACTGTGTGCATAGTTTGACATGGTCCTATTGGAAGAAGGGTTTTTCATGAATAGCTATATATTGAAATGAATTCCACTGAGTATAAATTCTTTATAGAGGCATTCACATTTATCTGAAGACAATAAGTGTGATCTGTAATTTTCCTTCCAGCTTTAGGTTAACCTTGAGTGATATTCAGGTCTCAGAAAGACGCTGACTTGCTGACTTTGTGACACCCCCCCCCCAAATTTTTGCATGTTTTGAATTGATCCTTTCCCTGTAATTTGCTATTGTCTCTGGCAAAAGGTAAAGGATGAAGATAAATTAGCAATTGTAGACTACAAAGTAAACAAGGGATTCCCAGGTGTGATGATGCAAGTTAAGAAAAAGTTTCCAGTATGGTGTTTGCATATGAAAAGAAAATGGAATCAGAGAAAGTGATTGAATCAAGAACTGTAGTAGCTTTATTTTATTGTTACCATCTCCTTTAGGATCACTTATCAACAAAAATCACATTATTCGTTGAATTTAAGGTTTGCTATCCTTACCTGTATCTAAGTCCTCTTAATCATGGCTTATTAGGATACTGATATGACTTCAGTTGTTCCTTCCTTCCTTCCTTCCTTCCTTCCTTCCTTCCTTCCTTCCTTCCTTCCTTCCTTCCTTCCTTCCTTCCTCAGAGTAAACCTGCTTTCTCTCTTAGCAGCTAATTTCTCTTTAATTCAATACAGTAAAACATTTTACCTAGGCTAGTAAGCCATGCAGCCCGCTTCCCGATATCTAAGTGTTCTGAAGGTTTCGCTTCTCCCTCGCCTCTTTTAAATCAAGCGGCAGGGGAAACAGATGATGGTGACAGCAGAGAAAAAGATGACGGAGGCTTGAAGGTGACAGAGCCCGGAGGGGGGTTACAGCGATAGCAGCGAATGGGTTCGACGCTCCCTGCCGTCTCGACAGATGCTGAGACAGGAAGGCAAGAAGAGACCCTGCGCTCCCGCTGTGATTTGCTGAAGATCGCGCTTGGGAAGAGGGGGAGGGCAAGGAAAGGAAATGGGCGGCGAGGGCGCCGGCGGGAGGCCAAGGGCAGGGAAAGTACGATTTCCTTTCTTCGCCTTGAATCACTTTCCCTTGTTCTTCCCCCGCCCATAAGGGCCAGGAAGGAGAATCAGCCACTCGTCCCCAAAGGCCAGGGGCAGCGAAAAGGCCGTCTCTAGGAAATGGCTTCCGGGCGTTAATCTCTAGCAAAACTGACCAGGCGGGTCGTGGGAACTGCTCTTGCTTTCGATGCTTCTGGGGCCAGGCTACAGCCCGGAGGAATGAGAACCGAAGCAATAAAGCCCAGGCGCCGCCGCTCTTGCGAAAGGGAATGGCGAAATGAGACTGGGACAAACGATTACTCCTACAAGACTAAGTTGCCCTTGGCAAGCCGTCCATGCCGAGATAGACCAGCCTGAAAGGGATGGCGCTCGAGTGGGTGGCGGCGAGAGACAGCGCTGGGCTAGGCCTATTAATGAAAGTAAAATCCTGACCATTGTCTAGCCATAATTCTGTGTGTCTTTTAGGGGTTGTTTTTTTTCTCTCTCTCCTGAGAATGGTGATCTCGTGTCACTGCCTC
This sequence comes from Ptyas mucosa, assembly GCA_012654045.1. NCBI lineage: Eukaryota > Metazoa > Chordata > Lepidosauria > Squamata > Colubridae > Ptyas > Ptyas mucosa. Next base: position 2,696,888 of record WNWU01013616.1, read on the forward strand.
ATAGAACAGATTGACCCAGTGGATTAAGCCACGATGTGCATGATGTGGGGATAAGCCTGCTATTGGAAGCCAATTAATGAACTGCCATCATATGCCACCTAGGCAATTGTTGAATCAAACCATGATTAATCAATCATGGCCCGAGTGCCATGTGAACGCTGTTAATAAGTAGCCCTAAGCAAGCTATTAGGCGCAATCTAATTCATGATGTGCTCCATCTCCAACACTAATTAAACTAACTTGTTTTGACATTGTTTTGCTGCTCCAGTAATGGGGCTCTGAATTCTTGGGGGAAGCCATCCAGAAATAAAGGCGTGGTTTCCCTCTGTTTTGGGGCAGAAACCAGGTAAAACATTCCTGCATTCAGACTGAATTATCTTTTTCTCCAAAACAAACCGTATCTCCACCACCTGGAATCTTTGTCACAACTGCTGCAGTCTTTGGCTGCTGCTAAACCGGTCTTAAAAGTGCAGTAACAAATTGCCAAATATTTTTTCCATTGTAGTATTGAAGGCTACTGTAAACATTACAGAGATAATATATGGCATATATTTTGAATGCTTGAAATGCATTCATAATACTTTGCCATCTAAGTATTATTATTACAGCCTAGCAACCTGCAGCCATATGTAAGAAAATAAGTATTGTGCTCACGGAGCCTTCATTAAATAACTAAGGCTATAGCAGTAAGTGCAATTATAATAACAAACTAAACATACTTGGAAATAGGGGCTACTTATTTGAATGAGATATACTTCCAAGAGAGTGCAACTAGATTTTAGCTGTTTTAGGATGGCTCTCGTCACTGCACTTACTTCAGAGTACGCAGATAGAGGGTTTCAAGTTATATTATATTACTCAAATGTATTCTTTAAATGTCTCACCTTTCTTTTCTTCAGGATCGCATAAATTCCATCCAACTTTCTCAGTCCTATCTCCACTAACTCTCATTTTTCCTTCATGTATTTGATTTGCTATCTAACTCTCCAAGGTTAACTTCAGACTCAAGTAAGCAATACCCCAATCAAAGAGCCATTGGTAAACAGCCCAACCAAAGAATCTCTAAGACCACACCCACCCAGGCAAGACACCAGAATATAAACAGCAAACAGCACTCTTTACTAGCACTGATGATGTTACCTAGTTAGGGCAGGGGTGAAATCCAGCAGATTCTGACAGGTTCTGGAGAACCGGCAGTGGAAATTTTGAGCTGGTCAGAGAACTGGCAAATACCACCTCTGGCTGGCCCCAGAGTGGAGTGGGAATGGAGATTTTGCAATATCCTTCCCCCAGGAGTGGGGAGGGAATGGGGATTCTGCAGTATCCTTCCCCTGCCACACCCACTCTCACCAAGCCACGCCCACAGAACCGGTAGTAAAAAAAATTGGAGTTCACCACTGAGTTAGGGTAATGAAACATCTGCAACAAAACAAGCAAGCTCAGAGAGCACTAAGGAACCCTTATTTAACTCTCATTTGTTCTTTCTATATGACCAAATCATCTCAACTTCTCCATCCTTGGTACAGCTCGGAGTTTTGTATTCAATCCACATTCATTCATCATTCATCCATTCTTCACCTTGTCTCTTCTTCTAATAGATGTATTTCTTAAATAACCCATTCCCAGTGCATTCAATTCACTTTTTACAATTCTCCTCACACAGCCCACTCCTAAGTGTGTCAATATACTGCATGTACCTTTTGTATACATAGACACTATAGGGTGAGGTAAGTATTGAAATATGCACTGTAATGTCACGACCTTGAGATGCAAGACAGGTTTTGTGCTGTGTCATTTCATTGTCATTTGGTTGCTTGCAGACACCTAAGCTTACAGACAGACAACAATAGCTGAAATCTTATCCTAGTATAGAAGAGCAAGAGTTATTGGTTATGGCCTAGGAACAAAATGCCCCAAAGCTGACCTGTGTTTTTACCATTAGAAGGAAATGCTGACAACTTTTATCTGTTTTATCTTCCTAAAAAAGTGTTGTGTGAATATTTATGTAACACTCAAAAATAAAAAAGAAAACTTTCTAACGCTCTGTTAATCTATTGCATTCCAATTTAAAATCTCTGGTAGGTATGCAAATGTCACAGTAGATGGCACCATCAGCCAACCTTGGCTGACCTTGGAGAACAAGCTGGATTGGATCAGTATGATAAGTAAACAGGGGACCACAAAGAAATGAAATCCCAGATCTGGGAAATAACCAAGAAACAAAGGAAGCAACCGTACTGGATTCCCTCAGGGGAAGCTTGTTGGGTTCCCAAGAAATGATATTGATCTGATGAAGTCTTTATTAATTTTTTTAAAAAACAATGGTCCCCCCTCCAGCTCCCCCCCATACATCCAGGAATAAAAAGTCATTCATGAGCAACAAAACTGCCTATAGGCGATGGCGGTAGATAACTTGTAACTTCACAACCTATGGACATCAATTTTCTATGTATTCCTTTGCAAATTTCTACTGATAGGAATGAAAAAATCCACAGCGCTGTTAGGAAGTCTAAAGAAGAAAGCAAGTCACACTCTTAAACGACAATATTTTGGATAAAATGCGGGGCGAGAAAACTCCCAATTTTTTTTTCTTCCAAACACCAATGCGGCTTAGGAGGAAGAAAGGCACGCGTTTAATGGCCTTTCTTTCACCAGCCCCTGAGAGAGAGAGAGCGAGAGAGGGGAAAAAAGCTCTTTCACCCAGCCGTCAGGTCAGACGCAAACTCCGAGGCCCTACAGGTCCCCCAATTCAGCTCCCGGAGCCAAACCGGGCCCAACCTCCTTGCCGACACCGACACGGGCACGGCCCCCCTTCGTCTCGCACAGCGGCGCGTCCTGGCGTCAGCAAGCCGAAGCCCGAGCGGTGGACAAGAGAAGCCCAACGAGGCGGAGAGGGAGAAGCGAAGCCTCCCCCCTCTCCTCCCGGCGCGCGCTCCGTGCCTTTTTTTTTTTTAATCCGGAGATTCTTAGTCGCGGCTACCGAAGAGCCCCGCTTTCTAACGGAGGCGTCGGGCGCTAGAGGGCGGGCGGAGAGCTTTCCCTCTTTCCCAAGCTGCTCCCTCGGCTTTGTTATTTCTTGCCGCCCCCCCCCCCTTCTTCCCCCCTCCCCGGCCTGGTCCCTCCATTTCCTGTCTGGCTTTGTGCGGGCGACGGATATGGGCAGCAGCCTCCTCAGGTGTGTCTGCTACGGGCTATTTTCTTCCTTTCCCGCGGCGGGGCCGGCAGGAGGGCGAGAGCAGAGGCGGGCGCTCCGGCGCATCATGTGATGAGCCCCTCGCTCTCTCCCTGGCGGCGTGCCTCATTCCCGCCCGCCTTTCCTTCTTTTTTTCCCCCCTCTTTCGTGGAAGCCGCCGCTTTCGGTCCGACTTGCGTGGAGGCGGCTGTCTGGCTTCAACCGCCGAGGTTGTTGCTGCGTCCTCTCAGCATGGACAGCCCGTTGAGCGCGGCGACTCCTGCCGGTCTTTTGAGCTGCCTCCGGGAGCTGCTCGGTTGAGGCGCAGCCAGTCGGGGAAAGCGCGGCTCCAGTGCCGGGCGACGGCGGCGACGCTTGCAACCCGAAGAGAGAGCCGCTCACACAAAGGCGCGCCCGGCTCGGCTCGGCTCCTCCTCGAGCCTTCCAACTTGGGTAAGTTTTCCTCCCTCCGCTCCGCTCCCCTCCCTCCTCCGTTCTCGGTCCCCTCCTTTTTCAACAAAAGGGTGGCTCCACCTGTTGAAAGCCTCGAAACCACTCCCGGGATTGCTGATTTGCTGATCCGCCCGAGCAAACAAAACAACCCAGCCTCTCTCGGAAGCTCTGGCTCGCCGCTTTCCCATTCCCGAGGACGCCTTCAGTCGGTGGCCCGCGCTCGTCTGGTTCGCTTGGAAGGGAAGTTCGGAGCTTCGGGACCGCTGGGAGGCAGGCAGGCAGGAAGGAAGGGTAAAGAGGACTCGATTCCCCACCCCCCCCCCCCCCCCCCCCCCCCCCCCCCCGCGGTGTTTCAAGAAAACCGGACCCCCCCCCCCCCCCCCCCCCCCCCGGCTTTTCTTGAAAGAATAAGCGGCCGTCCTTCCATGTTTGAACAGCAGATGGTTTCCATTAAGGGCAAAGTCCTGGCTTTCCCCTCCGAACTATGTGGCTGGCGGTGCTGCCTGTGTGATTCAGCTCGTTAGAAGCATCAGGTTTAGTTACATGTGAAACTTTCTCGAGGTCTGAGGTGTGGACGCGATTTCCCCCTTTCCCATCGCGCTTGTCACCATTAAACCCTTAGGCGAGAGGAAGGGGGGTTGTGGGATTATTGGGGGATTATTGGGGACGGCAAGAAGTTTTTTTCCCGGTTCCTTTCCAGAACTGTAGAAGAAAGAGGTCCCCCCGCCCCTCTAGAGTTTGTGTCTGTGATTACTTTCAGAATACCAAGCTGATTTTATCATGCTTTTGCGATCCGCCCGAGTTATAGAATTACACAAATTCGCCTTTCACTCGGCTTCCCATTCATTCCTGCTGGTGGGGAGTCATTGGTTTGAGCAGCATTCAGCCCACTTGGACTTGAGGGCTCTGTTTTGACACGCTCTGAGATTGAAGGCAGGTTGGAGGGTTGGGGGGGTTTGCGTTGTGGGGAGGGGAAGGGGAAGGCGAAGGTTTTTTGAAAACTAGCTGGTGAAGCGCTTCTCTTGTTTTGCTGAAGGGAACTGGGCTCTGTACTCGGTTTTGTGACTCACTCTCACTTGGTTTATTTGCTTTGGAACAGGGTAGTTTTGTCTTTGGGGGTTTTTTTGCTCTGCAGTTATCCAAATGACTCTTCCAGGCATGAGATTGTGACACCTGCAGTTTGTATGGGAAGGTATTTCATTGGCTTGTCAGTTAATTAGCCTCTAAAGGGAAGATAACCCTCCTCTGGCTAGGGTACACATACTACAAAATCAATCCCTGTGCTTACTTGAATATTTTATGCCCACACCAAAGATAGCACATTAATAACCCAGTTGTGGACTTTAAAATTGGCAGTTTAACCTGCTGTCTTTTATGTTTCACTCATTCTATCTGAAATTCAGCTGTCTAGGTGGCCTAGAAATTTATATATATATATTTTCCTCAGTTGCTTTGCCCAAAAAATGAAAGGCAGTTTAACCTCTCTTCTAACTTATGCTCACCTGATTTATCTGGCTAGACTCAAGTTTCTACAGCATCTCTTCCCACAATCCAGCATGTCAGGATGTTTTGTGGACAAAAATTGATGTTTCTTTTACTCCCTTTTTTGCAGCTATACGGATATTACAATGAAGCAAAGTGCCTCTATAGAGCAGCAATCTTGTCATGGGTGTGTAGGTAGTTGCATTTTGGACAGGCTTACTCAGAAGCATACCCTGTTGAACTTCACATGTGGAACTCCCAAGAAGCTATGACAGGCATGTATAGGATGAACTAGTTTAGTTTTCCCCACCCTTTGTGCTTAGATATTTTCGTGTTTTAATTTTTAAAGAACCTTCCTCTTCCTGGTGAATTTTGGATTTATTCCTAACCCAGAATTTACACAGTAGCATCCTTCCAGATGGTGATTGCCAAAAAGTGATCAGTGGGTTAGAATCTAATTGCCTCTCACATGCTGGGCTTCTGGATCATGACATAGCAAGGTTAAAAATACAATTTAGTGCATAATTGAAAGTAGCACTAGCACAACCATAAAAAAGGGAGAAAAGCTCTGATTTTGAAGAGGGAAAGCGGAGACAAGTGACTGGGAAACTGGGAATAAAGAGATAATAGAGATTCTCCTTTGAAGTACAAGCTTTTGTGATAAGGGTAAAACCTGGGGATATGAATGTTGAAACAATAACTGGTTATAGGTTGGGTATGGACTTAGTCATCTTGAACTTGTCCAGTGCATTTTTGTAAATCTGACAGACATGGGGCTCTATGTCTATTTCAGTACCCCCCTCCCCCCTTGCTTTGCAGCATCCAATATTGTGTGTGTGTTTATTTTAGTTTAACATTTTGTCCATTGAAGAAGTATCCCAGTGACTGAGAGTGTGTGGGAAAGACTTTAGTAACCCAATATATTGCAATACAGTTCTTATCGCTGTATTTCAAAATATTTGTGTTGATGCCTTGATTGAAACATGTTGATCCATCTCCAGTTTCAAATGGAATATTTTCATCAGGATGCACCCTATGTTTGACATTAAAGCATTTGTTGCCATTCTCTCTCTCCTCCCTCCCCCTTTAGAATACTTTGAATTGACCCCATGGTTGAGCATTGTTTAATGCTATTCTGGAAAGTTCCTTGGACTGCTTCCCATTGCAGAATTCTAGGGCAGATATGTAGAAACTATAAGGTACATTTGTAGTTGATAAATCTTACCATTTTGAACATCAGTTACTTTTTTATTACGGTATTTCACTGTCTAGCATGTAGACTTAATGATAAGTAAAATAGATGGTTTGCTTAAGCATCTTGCCTGTTGTCCCCTCTATCTATTAAATAATTATTTTCTTGTGAAATCATACAATAGAGATAGACAAACTAGGTTCACACCAGTATTTTTCTTGTTTCTGGGTTAAAACGTTGCTATTGTGGTTTGTAAACCTTGTTTTGCTAATATGTGAATCCTGTCAAAATACTACATTCAGAAATAAATAATTACAGAAATCTTGCTTTAATGTCATACATGTACAAGGATATAGGTTAGGAATATGGATATAATATTCCTTGCAAGGTATAAGAAGATTATTGAACTTGTCTTTGATGTTTTGCTGATAACACAGGAATTATGTCAAATTAAAAAGTGATTGACTTTATGAAGAGTTTTCTTAATCACTTTCATAATTTCAAGACTACACAACAAATACTGGTTGGGTTTGATTCTCTCGCTACATCTCTTCAGCTTGGCTTCCCTTCCTACAGCCTCTGCTCAGAGCTCATTTGGGATTGCTGTCTCAATATTAAAGTGGTAGGTCTCTTGCTAATTAATTTGGGGCCCAATCCACTAGGATTTTAATGAAGTTGCGTTTAAAGTAATAGAGGTTGCAGACAATGGTTACCGTTCTCTTGCCCAAATACTCCTCATTTCTACAGATAGGATATATTTACTATTTACATTGGGATTTTTTTTAAAAAAATGTGTTTTACTATTCCCCAAAGAATATAGAAATGTCAACAATAATATAAAACAAACAAAGAATAAATTTAAAATAACACATATCTACCTATGTCTTCAAATAGAGATCATGATAACTGAAAAACATTTTGGTCTATTGAGCTTCATTCAGGATACATTGAGAGGATATTCAGAAGGGTGATTCTTCACATATTGGTTTTTCAATTCATTTTATTTATCAATTTATTTTATTTATTACATTTCTGTACCTATACCCATCTCACCCAAGTGACTCTGGGCATTTACAACATAATAAAAGCATAGAAATACACGAATAAAGGCATAAATAAAAACAGAATTAAAATATCAGAACTTCCAAATAAAGATCAAGATACACAATTCAAAAGATTAGGGGGTTAACAAGGAGCGGGACATTCACAGGCCACCCGCCATCCCCAGGACTGCATTACACTTTTAGACTCCCATGCTAATTGGAAAAACCAGGTCTTAAGACTCTTCTGGAAACCTGAGTGGGGGCTTCAGGGATGATAGAATATTCCATAGTGTTGGAGCAGGAACTGAGAATGTTCTCCTTCTAGTTCCTTCCGGCCAAAACTCCTTGGCTGATAGCTTGTCTAGCTGGGATATGTCAATGTACTTGGGACAAGACTGTTCCTCTGGTATCCTGGTCCCATGCCATGAAGGGGTTTAAAAGTCCAACACCTTGAATTGGATTCAGAGGCAAACTGGTACCCACAGCAGTTTGCATAGCTTGTGTTATATGCAATATCCTAGGGGCATCCAAAACTGCTCGCACTGTTGTATTCTTCAGAAGTTTCAGCTTTCAGATACTCTTCAAAGATAGCCCCAAGTAGAGCACAGAAATGACCAGGTTATGATTCACTGAGAGGAGAGCTTCTTGATCCTGGAAAGGATCTAACTGGTACACAACCCAAAATGTAGTAAAGGCTCTCCTAATCACAACTGCCATCCATACCCCGAGCAAGAGTCGTGAGTCCAGGAGCTGACTATTCATAGCTCTGACTACTCACCACTCTGTCTTAGCAGGGTTCAGAGGAAGCCTGTTATCCTTCATCCAGGCCCCCTCAGCCTCAGGGCACTGAGAATGGATATCCATAGCATCACTTATTTTGCTTTTAGTTTTAAAGGGAGCTGAAATGAAACAAAATAAATATTTATTAGTACAGATCAAGCAGAAAGGGAAAGAAAGGATCCAGGTGGCCTAGACCAGGGGTGGGCAATTGTGGCTCTTTTACAACCTGTGGACTTCAACTCCCAGAATTCCTGAGACAGCTTGGCCTAGACCAGCCTACAATCAGGCAACAGCTTTTTACACACAATTTATATTGTAGATTTTGTAAAAGTTAGGCCAACTCCACTTAGAACATTTTGCAAGAATTGTAGCACTTTATCACTTGTTTGGTCCTGCTTAAATTGGGACCTTCATTTTGCTCCGTAAGAAAGACTTTATTCATATTTAGAATGAGAATGTCAGGATTCCAAGTAACCCCCCCCCCCCCCCCCCAATGAAAAAAAACTCCGAGGCTGAAGGTTCCTCAAAGTTCCATTTTATTAGAGATGTCATGTTGGCACATCTGGGAAAACCCAAATCTGAAAGTTTCCAGGTTTTCCCCACCCAGGTGAAAGTTCAAGTCCCTGACCAGCATCCATCACATGGCCCAATCAGGTACCATCCCATCCGGAGATGCCTCCCAGTCATCCTGATTGGGCTCATGTGTGCAAAATCTTCATTTGTGTATTCTTTTTTGTATTTCCCCCTATTTGATTATAGTGCAAGAATGGATTTGTTCTCATTATAAACTTTGCTAGCCCTTGCCTCAAGGTTCTATTTTTAGCCTTTAGGACTGCAGTTGTTTTAACACTTCCCTAGGAATAGTCTCCATTAAACTTAACAGGGCTTTCTTCTTGGTAGACCTCTACTTTTAAAACTCTTTAAAAGATTTTTGAACATTTTTATGCCTCATAGAATAGAATATCCAAGTACAATGCAGACTGCTGTTTACGTAACCACATTTTTTTAAAAAAAATAAACAATTCTTTATTGTATGGTAAAGTAATGAATTTATCTCTTCACTTTTCACACACAGTTTCAGCAAGGTTATACCAGATCAGTACCAGTTGCTAGTAGTTTGGCCAGTAAGTCAGTTATGGACTTGCTGGTTTCACACTTATAAATGTGCAGTATTTCGATGCCCATGTTAAGGGAAGACTTGCTGCTGCCATTAATTGAGATCCAAAAATATTTTCTGATCTAATAGCTCTAGTAATAAATACGAACTATTAACCTTTGTATTACAGATACCTATTAAAGATCAGTGCAGGATTTGAATAATATGCATAATATGCAAATCTAACATGTCAGGTTATTTAATAGCAATAACGCTTAGACTTATATATCACTTCACAGTGCTTTTATAGCCTTCTCTAAACGGTTTACAGAATCAGCATATTGCCCCCAACAATCTGGGTCTTCATAATAATCTGGGCGGTATTTTTACTTACTTTTTTAAAATATTCCCTTGCAACTAATGTACTTTGATTGTGGCCAATTTCGATCATGTAAATTATGACACCATGCAATAACAGTATAGTTTTCTTTTTTCTTCTTAAAATTCATCCACAAAATATTTTTTAAAATCTTTCAAGTTTTCATCTTCTTTTTGCTGAAATTTCTTTTTTAACCCTTTTGCAAGAACAGTATGTGTTTACGTACTCACACCCACACACATGTAAGAGCAGAAGTGATTCATTCATAAAGATAAGTAAATAACTGACAGAGAAGCACTGTTCTTTCTCATTGCAACTCACTAAGATGTTCTCATCAATCCCTGAAAAAGATTTCCTGAAATCTTTGGTAAGGCAAGACAATAAACATAACTCGACAGATAATTCTTCCTTTAGAGGTCACGTAGATTCAGTAGGGACTTTTTCATTACTCTGACTTCACTAAGTAGTCTGATGGAAATTGTAGTTTCTACAAACTTATCAGTTTGTAGAACCTAACATCAGTTTTTGACATAGTTCATTCAATAAGCTTGATGGCCAATAATTGTTAGATCAAAATTTTAAAATAGATCATTCAGTATTTTAGCTGGATTAGCAACATTGCTAGGAAGTTCATTCCACATACAGTTGGTTTGTAATGCATGTAGTTCTGAAAAGGAGGATCAAGCTAATTTTCTATAAAATCTGGGCATAGAATAATATCTGCAGTTTTTACTCTTTGGCTTTACAATAATTGGGGTTAAAATTGTAAATCAAGTTAGAGGTTAGGGTCATCAGATGGGGCCATGGCCATGGCCTTTGATTGTGCCCTCCCACAATTTGATTCTTTTTCAAAATTAGGTAGAAGAGTTAATCTTAGGACAATTTGTTTTAGTTATCTCATTAAATCTACAAACTGTAAACTTCTGTTACTGGGCCTTCCCAAAGATCTTACTGTTTGAACCAATCTCAGTTTTCCTAATGATAATATTTTTGAACAAACTTTAACAGATTTTTGTTATGGTTCTGAAATACATTTGAACATAAATTGCTGCAATCCGTGATTATTCTGTTGAAACATATTTACAGCCTGGTCTCTTAGAAGTAAAGTTAAGAAAATGTGTGCCTTTTAGTTTGGAAAAGTAAAATTGTGCTGGAGGATGAATTGGTGACATAAAGCAAAATAAGTATGAATGATGGATAATTCAGCAAAGTGCTTTGTATATGAGAGTTTTCATGATTATTATAGCATTTTAATTTTTCTTGAACTTCTCTCATCTGTAATAATAGAAATAGTAGCTACATGGGTAGTAATATGTAAAGCAATAATAATAATAAATAAACATTGCAGGCTTTTGAAGCACTGCCAAAATGCTGTAGCAATGTGGCCAAATATAATATTCTTAATAGCAATGTCATAATATGAATAGATATTTTTCTTCTAGTTGTGCTTTCATTCTTCAAACAGGAATAAAGCTCTATAGATGAATGTCCACTGCAGGATAATGCAGTTATCATATTTAAGTCCTGATCACAGTAATATTTAATAACCACAGAAAGGTTGCCTGTAGAACAAATACTTTTGGATGATTCATACACAGAATGTGCAGAGAAAAGCAAAATGAAGCAAAGAAATCCTTGCAGTGCACTTCCTTTGCCAGTTGTAAAATTTCTGAAACCACTGAAGTAAAGTGATAGAGTTTATGCTGTTTGTTTTGACCCAAAACTAGTTTTCTCTATATATGGCACTTTTGATTTCATGCCCAAGATTTTCATACTTATGCTTATGTTTAAAGTGAAATGCATAACTGGAAGCCAGAATTCGTGTTATCCTTGAATATCTAAGATATGGCCCCAGAGACCTTTTATTAAATTGTAATTTTGAATGAGACAAAACAGAAAAAGCATTAAATGAATAATTAAAAAGTGTGTTGTTAATATTTATTCATAATTAAATTAAAGTTAATTGTATATGTATAATCATAGAGATGGAAGGGATCTTATAGGATATCTCATCCCATCCCATGTTCATGTTAGCATTCATTACATAAAAATATGAGTTTTTCCTTTTTTTGGTTTGTCAGTTGAGTGATAATTTTTCCAAAATCCTGAAGGAAAACCTTTCTTTTTATTTGCTGTACCTTTAAGGAAAAGGTAGAAATACAGTAGTTCTATGTTAGAGTGTCAAACTGGTGGCACATGGGCTGGATGTATCACACGCAGGCCACGCCCACTCCAGCTCCGCAAAGGTAAAAAATGTTGCAAAACATCACGTGACAGCAACGTGATGCGACAAGTTGACACCCGTGTTCTACGTCATGTACCCAGTCAGTAAATGGAAAATAATCCCTTCTTGGTCAAGCTATGGTCATTTATTTCCTTCCTTCCTTCCTTCCTTCCTTCCTTCCTTCCTTCCTTCCTTCCTTCCCCAAATAACTATTTCTTTTTTTCCTATATCCCTTTTCTTTTAATCCAGAAGGAAGCTAAGAAAGAAGCTGCTTCATTCTTTCCCATGCTAATGTTCCAGTTTATGTGATTCTTTCTCTCCTCTTGACCAGAATCCTCTTTTCCACTTTCTTTCCAAAAACACAACCTGCTGTTTCTTTCATTCTCAAGTTAAGCTATGCCCACTGCTCTCCTTTGGTATAAATATGTGTGAATGCTATATCTTTAAACTTTCTGCCCTTTTCAATCTGGTGAGAAGCCTTGATGCTCTTCATCTTTCTTCCGTTTAACTAATGTTCTAAAGTCCCCACAGACAGCTATTCTTTTTAAACAGCTGTGTCAGCCTTTCATTTGTTAACTGCTTAAGGTATCTGTCTTTGTCTTTGTAAACTATTAACTGTAACTATTCAGGGCAAAGTAATTATTTGCTCATATGCGATTGTCTCTGTGTCGTTAATGTCAGATATTATCTTATAGAATTATTGATTGGAAATTACCTTAGAGGTTATCTAGTCAAACTTCTGGCTCAAGGCATAATCCACTAGAATACTTTTCACAGGTGATAATCAGAAGCAGAACTCGCTATTTCATAGAAGAGCTTGTTGCATCTTCTCACATTCTTAAAGTCAACAAGTTACTCTTGATGTATCGCATGAATCTACTTCCTTGTGATTTCAACTACTGGGTTTGCTTTTGTCAATAAACACCAGGACATTATCACTGCTATCAATGACTTGTAATCTTCTGTCCACTAAATGAGACTCAGTGCTTACTTCTACCCAATGCATATACTACATTCTGTTAGGATAGCCACCTGCATTTATTTGTTCCTATTAAGTGGGTTGTTCAGAGATCAAAAATCAGTTCAGGACTGATCTTTTGTATGTTTCTTAAACCTCAAAAGGTTTACAAAAAACAGTTGTTATGGTCTCTCCTTGAAACGTAGGTAGTGGTTATAATTGCTAGTGCTTTCCTGGCTTACTGAAGAGAAAAGAAAATCTCTTAACATCCCCTTGAATCAGATCAAACAGAACTAAATTGTGTTTCTTCTAACTGATCTTTTCAGAGATGGGGTTAGATCACGGGTGTCAAACTCGATTACACAGGCCGATCATGAGGTATCGCGATGTCTTTTGTCTCTGTGGAGTCAGGGTGGCTGTGGCCTACGCGGGCCACCAGTTTGATAGGCTTGGACCATTAGATGAAACAGGAAAAGCTTGGTAGGAAAAAACTGGAGATGCAGAGAGATGAACTGGCAGGATCTTTATCTTCTTTGCAGCCTCTTCTCTTTTTTAAAAAAGTTCTGCTTTTTAGAGTGCAGTTCCATACCTTCTTTCTCTGATTGCTCTTTCACTTCAATTCTCTTTATAGGGCAGGGGTGTCAAACTCGATTTCATTGAGGGCTGCATCAGGGTTGTGTTTGACCTTGGGGGCCCAGGGTGGGCGTGGCCAGCATGACATCACTCATGTTGGGGGGTGCCTGTGATGGCCTGAGCAGTCTGCCAGCGAAAATGGGCTCCCGAGCTCTGTTTTCAGCTGCGACAGCCTCCTGCAATCCTCTGCCAGTGAAAACGGAGCTCAGGAGGGCCACGTGCGGCCCTTGTGAGCTCTGTTTTTGCTGGCAGAGGCCCTGTGAGCCGGTCCTTTGCTGTTTCCAGGACAGCCCTGTGGGCCAGATCTAACTTCCCGGGCCTTGAGTTTGACACCACTGCTATAGGGCAAAGAATCTGTAATATCTTGTTTGTTCTGATTTTTTTAGAGGTCTGATGACAAATGTATCAAATGTATCAGTAACGTTTTCTCTTCAATCCTTTTTGGTGACCTAATAATATCTGTTCTGTGTGGTCCATGGTTCCAGTTTCATTGAATTCCATTAAAACTAAGCAAAGGTTCAAACATTAAACATGGCTTCAGTGAGCTTTTTTTTAAAATCATGGCATCTGTGTATTAAGAAAGCCTATCACACACTTTCCAGGGTCTTGGGGAGGGGGGTGCTATTCCATGCTCCCACAATTTATCTTTTTTCCTGTCTGGATTATCACACTTTCAAACAAAATGCTTTAGATTATTGTCAACAAGTACCTCTATTTTTAAGAACGATGATTGGGTGGCTGATAAGTATTGCAGAAGCTGAAGAGGGTTCCACAAACAGAGTTCTCCATTGTAGTTTGTCAGCTTCTAACTAGGCAGTAAAGGAACATTGGTATCCTGGTCAGGATTTTGCCTGTCTCTGCTTTAGGAAAATTATTCAACATGC
>WNWU01013616.1:2711193-2811881 GCA_012654045.1 Ptyas mucosa
GTATTTGAATACTGACTTAAATAAAGGAAATGTTGTTCTCTAAAAGGAAGAGTTGGAACATGAATTGAAAGCTAAGAAGATTTACCTTGGATGGATTCAACCAGCTATTAAATAAAATGGACCAATTGGCCCTTGGTTACTTTCATCAGCCCAAAGATCCTATTCACGTATTTTAGGGAAACACTTTGAAACGACGGAAGCTTTTGTAATAAACATATTGGTAACAGGGACGTCTAGAGCTGCATTTTCTACGCAGGACAAACTTTTCAGGATTGTCTCTTTCTTACAATTAAAATACTCTCAATGTTGGTATTTGTGCCAATTCAGTTGGATTAATTTTAACATCATCATAAATCCAGAAATCATGGAATTGTTGGATTGTGAGAAGTTTTTTTAGTTAAAACAGATGGCTGGGATATTGCAGCCAAGACATTCTGAAGTTGTTCTTGTCTTTTACTTGCTTTTCCACTTCCAGGTTTCTTGGATTCATTCCAAGCTATGACTCTTACTCTGGTGAAATTTCTTACAAAATATATTTTTATAAAAGAATGGGGTCTATTTTTAATTTTGTTCTCTAAGCAAGATTAAAATGAGATACCCTGTATCTCTTGTCTTTCAGTAACAAGAGTTTGATTAATTTAGGTGAGAACTGATTCTGTCAGATTCTGATGAATGTTAAACTTGAGTAGTTGCATAAAACTATTTGGGGGGAGGGAAATTGTGAACAGTAAACCATGTATGGAGAAATAAGTGAAATAGGTTTTCGAAAGGGTTCGACTGTGGAATAATGCGGAAGCCACCAATTTATAGTGAATTGATTAATGTTCTGGGAAATCACATCCATAATTTCTATTTTGGAAAAGACCAGTTGGGCATTATGTGAGGTGAAGTCCAACCGATGAAGTAAAATGAGATTCCAAATCGCTGCTCTAGGAAGTAGCATTGTGAGGAGGGGACTTACAGCTCATTAAACATGCTACAAACAGCACTCAGTGAGTTTGTTTTTGGTCATTGATACAGTATATTGTTATTAAAACTCATAATGTAAAATGTAGGATCAGAAAGATATAACATCTAGTAGGATTCCATTTGCTTTATTCTTTTGTAGATATAGTGCATATTATCTTGTAAGTGCATAATATCTGCATCCATAATGTTTGTATTTGCATAAAATATGCTATAAGTGCAGAACAGTTTCACTAGAACAGGGCACTAGGAGGGGTGTTACATCGTAATGCTAAATAAAAACCACTCTGGGGGCTTGTAGTCACATTATGTTTGGGCTTAGGTTTAGGCTGGTATAGGATACATAGCCAATGAAGTAAGCTCTTAAATCAATATAATGAAAGAGAAAAGTAGACATTAGTAGTCAGGCATTGATTTTATTTATGCCAACAGTTTCTGCATGGCTTCTCCTTGGTAGTTAAGGTTAGAGGCAAAGTATCTATCCCACTGAGTATAAATGGCCGAACAAATTTTGTAAAACTGTGTATTTATTAGAATAACCCTACAGTATTTTAAAGATCAAGAAATCAGATACTAGCAGCATGGATGTTTTTCTTTCCCAGAGGAGGTGTGAAGACATATTTGAAAAGTTCCTGAAAAATAGTAATTCACACTTTATTTTTTTTCTAATATGCAGATAGTGAAATACTTATCACTTTGGGGTGAGATGCAAGTAGAGAGATCAAACTTTATTTACCAAGTATGGTGTTAGGGTTGAAGCTGGTAAGTGGGTATCCTTACTACAGAGAAAAGTGTTTTGTAAACAAGGAACAGATGCGGGAAACCTTGAAGGCCAGAAATAATCAGCAATACTGTTGTCGAAATGATGAAAGAAGGCCCAAGATTTAAACTAGAGGATTCCATGGAGCTCTTAGATTCAGAACTTCTTCATATGTGTGGCTTGTAATTTTCTGCAGTAATTCCAGATGTCTACCATTTCTTTGATTGATTGGGAATGTGGACTATGGAAAGAATTTAATTTCATTACTAGATATTGGTGAATCAACACATACTCTTTTTTTCTTGAATATGTATATCTAAAGAATTATTTGTTTGTTTCTAGATACCATGGAATTCCAAAATGTGTTACAGCCTGTCAAGTATGATTGATGTTCTTTGATGGCTGAGTGAACCTGAATGGATTGAAAAAACTTTATAAGCATATTAAGCTAATAAAAAGTATTGTTTATTCTGTTTTCTACTCCTGCACATTCTACTCCTGTGGGAGTGGGGAAAATTATTTCTTTTGTAGAATGCACAATGCTGGGAAAGATGGAAGAAAAGAGAAGAGGACGAGTAGCAGCAAGGTGGATGGGTTCAATTACGGTAGCAATGAGTACACAAAAAGCAGTTGAGAAGGAAGGGTGAAATTAGAATTGAATTTAAATGCCTAGTAAGAACGTGTTTTATGGAAGAATGGATTGTGACTTTCTGGAGTAGTCAGACCTACTTCCCCTTGTAGGTCTTTTGTAAGAGCTCTGGTGGCACAGAGCTTAGAATGCAGTGTTGCAGGCTAATTCTGCCGACTGCCAGCAGTTCGATTCTCACCAGCACAAGGTTGACTTAGCCTTCCATCCTTCTGAGGTTAGTAAAATGAAGACCCAGATTGTTGGGGGTAATATGCTGACCCTGTAAACCGCTTAGAGAGGGCTGTAAAGCACTGTGAAGCGGTATACTGTATGTCTAAATGCTAGTGCTAGTGCTTCCCTAACTTAAAATACAAAAACTTCCAGAAACATCATAGAATGTCAATGATCCTTCTGATAGCTGAAATGATTACAATTAATCCTGTAAGATGTTAGCTTTGTTTGGGTGATGGTTGTCCAGAGCATCTTGGGTACCTTACCACTGGAAATTGCAGGTTTTTGTGACCTGTTATCCTTCTTTTCTGAATCTCAGAACCAGTGGTCTAGTGGTTAAGGCACTTGACAAGAAATCAAGGAACTCTGACTACTAGGCCCACTTTAGACATGAAAGCCGTTTGGGAGACTTTGGGGCAGTCACTTTCTTCCAGCCCAGCCTACATCACAGAGTTGTTGTTGTTGTGGGGAAATTAGGAGGAAGGCATAGTAGGTTTTTCTTGAGGTGAGATTAAAAATAAAATAAATAGAATAATAAACTTCACTGAAATAGCTACGTTGTGTATTTTATATACTTGATAAACAGTAAATACCTGCACAACTTGCTAATGAAGATATAGTAATAGATAAAGTCAAAGTTCAGTGAATCCTTTTCACACGACTCAGCTATCTACGGCCAATCTTTCTCCTGTTTGATTTCATAATAACCTTTGTAATGGCCAGCACATACTTGTTTTTCTGTTGGGTTGGAGCTGGGATGGGTAAAGATTCATTGTTCTCTGCCCCCACCCCCCAAACCTGCTACATAATCAACTTTACGGAGTCCTGCATTCTGTGTTGTCTTTCTGGAACATAGATAAATTAAAGCAACCTATTGTGAGCTGCAATTACTACCCAGAACATGAAGATCTGCAGAATAGAATATTCAAGAGTTGTAGCCTTGTGATTTTGCTAAAGCTACTTTAAAAGGGAGACATTGTGTTTTCTATACTAGTTTCACTATAGGTTACCTTCTGAGTTTGATGTTCCATTAAAATATTTATTGTAGTAAACTTAACTGCATATGTATGCTTTATTTCAGTGCAGCATTCCTTTTTCAGAACTATTTTAATCTATGTGTTTAAAATACATTGTTACATTACTGTAAATTACTTTTTTCCGTACAAACTGTTATTGAAACATAGTATTTCAGTTGCTCTAAAACTTTGCTGGTTGATTATAATTTTGGTATTTGTGCTGTGTACTGCTGCTGCTCAGAAATTATTCTCTGTAAGGAATGTTAAATTTATTTTTCTCAGCCGAAGCAATTAGTCACCGTCTTTTCATTTCAATCCTCAGGCCTGCAAGTGCATTTCAGGTGACTAAACAATTGCTAAATTGTCAGTGACCCATCCTGTGCTAAAGTAGAGAACGAGATCGTCTGGTCTCAGTTGCAAACATAGTTGCATAGTATCAATCTGAAAAAATGCGAAGCAAGTTTGGTTTACTTTGTCTTTCTCATGAATACATATTACATTTTTGTATATTTTCTCAGGATATTTTAAAAGAGATGAATTGTGTAAGATCGCATCAAAGCTATAGTGCACACTTGCATACACGTATGTACATGCACACACACACACTGTAATGGTTAATTGAAAAAGGCTGCACAATATGCCAAGCCAAACAGGTCCCATTATGGCTTAATGTGAAATGTGGACCATTTTACTTAACTCTTGAAGTGTACAGAAAAAGGCCACACTTAAATCTGATTTAAGTTGCTTCAACCAGACTTGGGATGCAGTGGCTCAGTGGCTAAGACACTGAGCTTGTCGATCGAAAGGTCGGCAGTTCAGCAGTTCAAATCCCTAGTGCCGCGTAATGGGGTGAGCTCCTGTTACTTGTCCCAGCTTCGGCCAACCTAGCAGTTCGAAAGCATGTAAAAAATGCAAGTTGAAACATAGGGACCACCTTTGGTGGGAAGGTAACAGCGTTCCGTGTGCCTTTGGCATTTAGTCATGGGACACATGACCACAGAGACGTCTTCGGACAGCACTGGCTCTTTGGCTTTGAAATGGAGATGAGCACTGCCCCCTAGAGTTGGGAACGACTAGCACATATGTGTGAGGGGAACCTTTACCTTTACTTTTAACCAGACTTACCGTATATTAAATAAGTAGCAGACATTATTTAAAGCATAAAAACAATAGATTCCTTATCTTTTGAACAGGGGGAGGGATAGGAAAATATGTGGGGAAAAAGTTTAAAACTGATAAAGGTTAGTCTCAGCTACAGCTGCCACAAAAACACAACTGAAGCCAAAAGCTGCTGAAGTTACAGAATTGCCTTAAAAGATTTAGGTTGCTTCTACTCAGCAGCTAAGATCTTAAGCCCTTTTTTAAAACAACAACAACACACAGATAGTGAAATGAGAAACAAAACCTGGAATGATTAAAGTGCTATAAAAACAGTCTTGAAAGCATAATCAACCAGTGTTCACAAACGTCTTTGAAATAGTATCATTTTTTTTTAGCCAGGTATAGAAAATCTTAAGGAAAGGTTGGATCAACTCTGTTTCTCTTCAGAGTACACCACAGGGTAGGCCTCCCAACAATCCCGTAGTCTTCTCCCTACCATAGCTGTACTTTGTCAGATAACTTTGGAGCACAGGAATAAATCTGTAGGAATAAACATTCCCTGTGACAGAAAGGTCCAGGAGATAAAAAAAGCATTTAAAAGTTGAATTTATAAGTGGGCATTGTTCATATTAAGAATAGGATTTTGTACTCCTGATCAGGGGTCTCCAACCTTGGCAACTTTAAGACTTGTGGACTTTCACTCCCAGAATTCCTCAGCCAGCTTTGCTGGAAGTCCACAAGTCTTAAAGTTGCCAAGGTTGGAGACCCCCTGCTCCTGATGATCTTCTCTCAGTAACTACATGAACAGCCAATTCAATAATATTGCTGTCAGCATGGAATCACTTTTTTCATAATCTGCTAAATCTTCATTAATTCTAAGTTACCGAGGCGAATTAAACAAGTGGATTTTTAAGCTATTAATATCTAAACTTCTGAAGGGATGCTGTGGCTCAGTGGCTTAATGATGCTGGAACTGCGGGCCATAAATGATCTGCACTTTGGAGGTTTGAGCCCGACTCAGTGTGAGGGAGGGAGCTCTCCTCGCTCCATCCCTAGCTCCTGCCCACCCAGAAGTTCGAAAGCATGCAATATTGCAAATAGATAAATTGGTACCACTTCAGCGGGAAAAACCTAGTTGCGTTTGTGTGGGTGCTGAGAGTGGAAGCCAGCGCTAGACTTGGCCAGATGCAAGGCATTGCAACACAGGTGCATTGTGAGGTGAGACTGGTGGAGGAGCTTGGAAGAGCCAACAACACAAGCTCTGTTACTGTAGTCAGCTGGTGTAAGCTAGTTTGCTCCCTGTGGTGCACCAGGGATAAGTGCGCAAGTGCCAAATAAAATGAACTAGCAATGTAGATGTCAGGACTGCATTGTGTGTCTATCATGTGTAGATCTCCCTGACATTGTATGCCATATGCTAAATTAATAAATAAACCTCTGAGGTGAAACTTAAGAATGAATGCATTTTTAAAAAATGATTCTGGTTTTAGAAACTGTAGTTATATGAAATCATAGTTTCTTTCAGTTTTTTGAAGGATATCAAAAGGTGAAGGGTATAATATTCATAATATTATTCATAATATTCATCTAGAATAGTGTTGCCTTTTATCCCTTCCTAATACCTTTTGTGTAATTAAAATGTAAACCAAATAAAAATTCTGTTTTGTGGGCTCATGCAACTCCTGTCTTGCAATCAGATTATCAAATTCTGATAGCTGTGGCATTAGCAAGCAAAGGATTTTAGCAGTAAAAGCTTGAGAATCACACATAGAATAGATGCAGTCTAATTTCTGCAATTTGTCTGCTTTTCTTCCTTTTTTCACGTTCTTACACAGTAGTTTTAATGTCTTTAATAGTCTTGATTTTATCAAATTGAATTCCAGACTAGAACTCTTAAATGTCTTTTAATATCACTCTTCTTAGTATTGTTGGTGAATATTTTACAAGATTCTTGCTAATGCACTAGAAGGTCCTAACCTGCTCTTGTGGGAATTTCTTAACTAGCAAGCTGAGCTGGTAACATTAATTCATTTTCCTTTTCTGTGAGATCACTTCATCACCCTTGGCTTTTAAATCTTGAGAAAGAGGTGATAATTTGTAGAAAAACAAACTCCTTGCCAGGTTCTTCCCAAAGCAGTTGTAGAATAAATAAAGTACCTAGCAGCTATTTTTGTATCCCTTTCCACTTTATTTGAAAGTAGTAAGAACTCTGAACTTTTTTCACCTTCTTTGGTGCATGTTTTAAGATATCTAACTATCACAGGAGGCTTAAATTTTTCATAAATATGTGACTGGACTTAAAAACTAAAATTTGGATTCTTCATTTTGAACACGTGAAAAGTACCGGTAAGTATATAAAAGAATTAATGGAGAATAAGCTGTTACCCAAGACAGGACATGTTGCACTTTGGTCTGACAGAGTGCCCAGATTCAATTAAGTTCAAATTTTCACTTCAATTAATTCCCTTCTTCTTTCTTCCACGCTGAATATAGATGTATGAAAGTTTACTTCTCCCTTTAAGGCAGAGGTGGGGAACGATGGCTGCTTTATGACTTGTGGACTTCAACTCCCATAATTCCTGATCACTATATACTTAAATACAGTTTTAAAAATGATAATTATTTATGAAGAAGTTGTGAGAGAACAGGTCTATGCCAAACCCATTGCTATTCAAACTTGGAAAAAATAATGTAAGCAAGATACAGGTTGAGTCCATGCCAAAATCTCACTCATGAAAATTGAAAATGAAAGAACAGATTGGGGTCAACTCTCTTTGTTCAGCCATCTTTTGCATACTGTGCGCTGCAGTTCTTGCAATCTGTTAATTGGACGTCTTTAAAGAAATATTAGACCCTTTCCTGATGTTAACTTACCCAGGCTGGGATCATGGACGCAGCATAGTGGTCTCATTTTGTCACAGAGCCAGTTGTATTTGATAACCCAAAACCAAATTGGAGGAGCAAAAAAGTATTCCTTTCATTCTAGCCAACAGATATCATCATGGAAAACTCTAGAATAGGATACTTTTTTGCATTTCCCATCCTGTCAGACTATATCTGAAATTGAATATAATGAATGAAACCTTCTTCCCACAAAGCACTCCCATATTAGCCGAGGTTTAAAAAAGAAATCTTTATTTTATTTACAAAAATACAATTAGTTTAATAAAAATAAATACTTCTAGCCCTACTTCTAGTAGTGAACACAAGGCCAAAAACTATCAGATGGGGACTCAAGAGTTCAGGATACAATCATATGAAATATTATATATCAGTTTTCCTCAGTATAGCACCCAAGCAGTATGTTGACTGGGGTGCTATAGGTCGATACATCAAGATATTGTGATGGTGCCAGATTTAGAGACCATTATGTTTTTATTTGTATTCCTTATTTCTCTTATTTCCCCTGTGACAATTTTTAAAGAGTGATTTGCAGGTTACTGAACAATATGCTGATTACTTTTATGAAGTTCTTAAAGGTAGTCACCATCCTGACACACACACACACACACACACACACACACCCACACCCACACCAAAAAAGAAAAGAAAACTTTAAAAGTCACAAAAAGCATTTATAATGTTGATATGCTTGTCCCACTTAAGAATCTACTTGTTCAGGCTCACAAATACACCTCCTCCCTCCCTCCCCCCCTCTCTCTCTCCCTCTCTCTCTCCCTCCCTCCCTCTCTCTCCCTCCCTCCCTCCCACCCTCCCTCCTTGTCATAAAGTTGGGGAAATCATGCAGAGGGTTTTGAAGAAGCATCTTTATGTTTGTTTTTGGAGAACATTTAATTCAGGTTGCTTGTGCTCTCCTTGTTTTAAGTTGTGACTTTGTTGGACATGTATTTTTAGAACCAATCTTGTCCTTCAAACAGCAGCGCAAAATTTTTTAAGCCTCATTTACAAATGTCCCAAAGGTGCTCTTTCAAAAAGTAACTGGATTTCCTTTGTTTGTCCTCCTTTTCCTTTGGGACAACCATGACCTGGATGGCTGAAAATCTCCATAGATACTCGTTTAGACATATTAAAATGGACCAAAATGGCAATGGTGTCTCTTGAACATAATACAAATTGCCAGTTCCAGATTTAAACAAATGCCAAATAACAATTCCCTCCCCGATGGATAGAGAAAGCTAGCTAATAAAGAGAAACACTTACTAGCTATGATATTGTAGAATGAGCCAAATGACAGGATTAGAAAGGTTACCGTATCTTTTGTTTCAAAGCCAGCACAATACTTTGTCTCAGTTTCATTGGCTATATGTATGTTCTTATGTTACATGCAAAACATCACATTGCTACACATATACATTTCCTAAACAGTCATTAAAAAGCTGGCTTATCGTTTTAAAAACGCTGAATTATCATTTCCCCATTTTGAAGTTCCCTTGACACGCATTTCCTTGTATGTGAATTTCTCATCTAGAAATACCAGTGGAGAGTCTTTATTTATTTACAGTTCCCCCCCCCCGCCCCTACACAATAAAGTGTGTCATGGGAAGAGCCAGTAGGATAAGGCAGAGAAAAGTTTCTCAGTTTTAAGAAAGAAGTACCGAAATGTATACTAGAAGGAAATAATGTCCCTTTCTCTTAGTTATCCAGGAAATTATCATATAGCTATTGAATAGTAAGAAACGATTACTTGAATATAAGGTTGATGGAGTGAGCCAGATATCTCTTAATTTTTACATTTTTTTTCTAAGAGCAAGAGATAGGTAAATGCTATAGCTCTCTAGTGCTCAAATGAAAAAAAAAATTGGCAGAGTTTAGCTAAACCGGAAAGAAACATGGAGCTTGATTGACAAGCTCTTTACCATGTCGCCATTTTGACTGGCTTTTCACAAGGGATGGATGACAAAAAGCTTCAGGGCTTATACATGCAACTGCATGACTCTTGTCTGACAAAGGCCGTTAAGAAAAGGCCCAGAAATTGAACCTGGTGTCTAGCAAACCCATTTATAGTTGGGTTTATAGTGCATGTAAATCCACTTAGCTAGCATTCCCATGTCTGTTTGGAAATGTAAGGAGAAAAAAATGTATTAGGTTGTGAAGCCTTGTTAAAGAATATGATGAGCCCACCAGGAGAAGCTGCATACCTGCTTCTGCTCCTAAGATCCTGGGTATGTAGAAATGGTGTCTTTCACTAGAAACATCTTGGGCAAAGTTTTTCTGGGTAAAAACCATGTATGATGCCACAGGAGATATTGAGTTCCCTGAGTCTTCAGCTGTACCCAGAGCCAACAAAGGATAACTGTTCCCCCCTTTTTGGAGATCATCTCCCTAGCATTGAGTTCTTCGAAGGTCATGGTGTTTAATAGAAAACGTCTGTCCACAGACTGCTCATAATTATTTTAAAATGATTGTTGATTAAAGGTGTACATAGTTGAAGTAGAATTCTAGGAAAAATCCAGTTCATTTTACTTTAGGCAAGTACTCCAAGCAGAAAGAATCAATAATAAATATAATACTGTAGCTTTAAATGATAGTCAATTCAAGAAACTATTATTAGATTATGCCTATTGGTTGCACTGTATTGTGTAAAGGCATTTTTCCCCCCAGTAAATGCTGAGTTCTGGAGGTAAATAAAAGGTTAGTAGAGGTTTTTTTGTTCAAACTGTTAATCAAACAGTTGCAAATTTCTTTCCAAAGTATTTGAATTGAATGTAGTTTGCTTATTGGAAAGCTATATTGTATAGCAGTAAATACTATTTGTATTTTATTTTGATACAAAAAAAAAAGAATATAAATTGAAAATTCAGCAGGTATAATGTTCTGCTAAATACAGTCCTGTTCTATTCAATGGGTAAAATACTGTACTTTATCTTCATGATAAAAACCAAGTGAAGAATAACTAGGGTAAGCAGTTTGATATTATGGGTGTACAGATCAGAGAGGTTCTCTTTGACAACTGATTTAAATTGTCTGATTGATTTAATTCAATTTCTGGTCAGTAATATTCCTTAAATTAACACAGTTGTGATTTCTAAATTGATCTTTAAAATGGAACCAGTTTGGGATGACTTGGAAGAAAGCCTGCCTGAGCATGTGCAAAAAAGTCCCCAGATCATCAGATCAATTCAGACGCTAGTAATTTGGTTCCATTGTTTGATCAGAGTAGATAATTTAGCTAAGGTTGATTTGATTTAGTGATTCAATCACTGGTGCTTTTAAAATGAATTTTATAGTAGTGCCCCTTACCATATAATCTCTGAAAGCATACTTCTCCTCTTCTGAATCCACCTATTTCCAGCTTTGTTTTAAAGGTCAGATAAAAATATCAATTCACAACTGATTGACTAGATTTCACTCTATTGTACAATCTATAGAAAAACAACTCTGCTACATATTTGCACTTTGGTTTCTGTTACTATACAAATTTTCACTTTTTCTTCCAATCTCACCTACAAACATACTCAGCCACACCCATGCATGCACACAACTTTGAACAGTGAGGTTTAATATACAAGACAGCAGATTTTATAGCATAGAACTGAGAAAGAACTATTAAATCAAAGCATTAAAATACCTTGCTATAATAGATTAATTTTTCTGCACTTGCACTTGCAAATGACGCAAAAAGTGGTAACAAAAGTGTAATGGAGCAGCTATTACACTGATAGCATATTTAATAGAGGAATAGTTTTTAAAATATTTTTCAGGAGCCAAATGTTTCAATAAGACTAGCATAGTACTTTGAAACAAAATTACCTATTAATTTCAATGGAAAAGAGTAGTTTATTTTAAAAAAATATATGGATTTAAACATGTTTAGTCATATTTGGAAATGGGAGCAGAGTTTTTAAACTTATGCCCATTCGAATAAACATGAAAAAATCCTGTTGAACTGGTTTTTTCAATTGTTCTCTGCTATGGTAGTGGCTGCAGGAATAGCTACAGGGATGATGTAGCTGCATGCTTTTTATGTTATCTAATCCTGTGCGCAGAAGGTGCCACCCACAGCAACTGCAGTTTTGTTTTTCTTGTGGGAGTCAAGAGCTGACTATATTTAATAGTATGAATTCTTTAAGCAATATGTTAAGAAAATGCTGAAGTGCTCTGAATACCAGTATGTGTATGCACCAGCAGTGCAATCTTCTTATCTAGAGGAACAGTTGATTCTTAACAAGAATTTAGAATGGAAGGAAATGTTCAGTTCTTGGGAATAACAATCTGGATCTTAATTTGGAGCATGTTATGCATATTAATTGCCATGGGATTGTTTTCAGAAACAAAATTGCCTATAATGCCGTTGTTTTCAGTAGCTTATTAAATATACTCCTGTTTTGACTTGGAGTGTCCATCATTCCTAACCACTGACTGTGTTGGGAGTTGTAATCTAAAATGTTTGGGGGGAAATCAGTTTTGACTACTCGGAATAAAAATTACTGTGATCCTTGAAAACAAAAACCTTAGTATGTTCAATATAAATTTGTGTACGATGTTCCTGGTCATCTGCCCTGAAAATCATTCTAGAAATTACATCTAACATAAGCCTGAATGCAATAAGTCTCTAGTCCTACTCACTCTTACAGTTTTCATTCTCTGGTTTAAATTCTGAACCCAACAGAGTTACAGTCTGTTATTAGATTATATAAAATGGGCAAATGTTGCAAGACTATTTTTCTCTCAAGATTATTGTCTTGAAAACTTCACTTTTCATTTTATATTTCTTTCACATTCATTTGTTTCAGTTAGCATGTTACCCTCCCTTCGTTGGTCTTCTGGAATAAAAACTCAGTAGCTGCTTCTTTGGGAAATTTCCCAGAAAGTCTTAAATATTGTTGGGGAAGGAGGGGAAGGAGAAAGAAAAATGCCAAAGGGGTGTGTGTGTGTGTGGCAATAATTGGCTGGCTGCTATTTTCTTTCATGGAATGCTGTGGAACATTTTGGGGGGAGATGGGGTACTCACCCCATTTTTATTTATTTTTGGGAATGTCTATCCCTTCCACTTTTTATTTGCCCCCTCCAATATTCTATTTTCAGTGAACAAGTATGGATATAATGGCACTCTATCATCTTCTCAGCAAGTGTTTTGAATGTGAATTAATCTCTGCAGTTCTTATTTAGTTTGATTTTTGACAAATCCCCAAATATATAGTTCTAATATTAGTAGGTGGCTTAAAATAGTATTTCAGATTTCATCTGTAATAATACATAAATAAAATGAATCATGGTTACTTTCTGCAAATATATTTCATGGTATATTGAGGTACAAAGATTTTATTTTTGTTCAGACATCTGTTGAACATAACAGAGTAAGGTATTTTAATACATTTTCTAGAAAACAGATGTATTAGTAACTACATATCTTAAGGTTGATGAACATCTGTGAATGAGCCTTGATTTGATCAACTGGAGATTTGAGATTCAAATGGATACAAGATTTGCTCCAATGGGAATATGATTCACTTTAAGGTACTTCATCAAAATTTAATTCAAAAACATTCAGCCATAGATGCCAATGGGAAAATGTAAAAAAAACCACTTCATCTTGTGGCAGCATGGGAAAAAAATAACAGGAATACTATTTTTACTGAACCATTTAGAGACCTTTCACTATGTTGAAGTTCATCTGAGTATCTCAAGATTTTTATCGGTATATATATTTCACATACCTCCCATACTTCTTTTAGGCTGAGATAATATTATAGATGAACGATGGCCATGAGAATCTTTAGTAAAATCTTTTAGGCTTGAGCTGTATAACTTTCCTTTATAGAGAGTGGTCTTAGAACAAAGAGGTGGAAGTGCAGAGTTCCCAAAGTACTTAATATCGACCCCCAAGACTTGGTAAGTCAATATTTATTATTCACACATTATTAAACTAGTATTTATTAGATTATTTTCATATAGTAAATGTTTAAGGGTCAATGAACAATCTGAAACTTCAGTGAGCTAAAGAGCTTGGAGACCCATACTCTAAGGCTAGAGCAAAAACAAAATTTGATCTGAAATAATTTAGTTTAATTAAAAACTATTTGAACTGCATGTGTGATTATTCTCCATATTTTAAAGATGTTTTCCTTTTTTTATAGTGTTGAAAAGTAACATTCAGGACATTTTTAGAGGTGGTTTGGGAAACGCTTGAAAAATTTGAAGATATTTATAGACATATAGCATTAATTTAATCCTCCCTCCAATTCTATTGAGAAATAAAATGTCCAAATTGAAATGACCTTTTACCTGACATGCATTTTACAAAGATAGTAAGGATTCTGGTATGCAATTCTGATGCTTTGTTCTGCCATAATAGTTCAAGCTTGGATTTTACCACAAAATATGTATAATAAGAGTCTTTGGGACATCCAAATACTTTTATATTATTACATATTGTTTGAGACTGCAGAAGATAGTTTCCAAATAAATACATTTTTCTTTCCTTTCCCAGGTATAGTTACTGAGATATGAGTGTTCTAGTAATTTCCAAATCCTTTCATCAGATGGATTTAGCAGTGTGTGGGTGGTGCAAAAAAATGTACTTGAGCCATTTGTTACACTAAGTTAGGCGTGTGCTATTCTATCTTGTGAGAAATGTAGCATGTGGAGGAACAAAGGCATCTCATTCATCAAATTGTATCATGGTGTCACTAATTCTATTTTTGAGTTATGAATTGTGGGTGAATTTATGAAAGATGCTGGTAGAAGAATCCATCTGTCCATATGACAAGACATTAAGAACTTATAGTACAGTACAACAGACGTAAAGGCTATTTGACATGAAGATTAATTGCTTCAAAATATTTAAAGAAGATTTAAGTTTTTCACATGAGAATTTCATCCACTACTTTTGATTTGATATAAACAACTACATGTTGCTATTTATTAAAACTTCAAAATAGTGTTAGCGTTGCCTTAGGAAAGTGTTCTAAAAAGCATTGATGGGGAAACTGGGGTTATAACTCCAGTTTTTTTTAAAGATAACAAATCAGAAATTATAGCATGAAAAGAAGCTCATAGATAAGCTTGATTAAATTAATGGCTAAACTCATTGTCTACATGATTGCTCTGCATTATTAGAAAATTGTTTACCTCTCCTATTATAGACAACTTAGCCTGCTGTATTAGGTAGAACCAAGCTTTTATGCTAAGAATAATACTGGCTCTAAGCAGAATTTAGAAAATGCATTTCTTGGAAGTCCCATGCTGTGTCTAGAAATTGTTTCTTACCATCTTTTGTCCAATATGTCATCTTATTTGAATGATACAAGAATCTATTTTTCTGCATCACATTTTGTATAGAACAAAAGCAGTAGCTTTTCTTTCAAGTACATTTATAAAGACTGTAGTAGTACTAGAAAATTCAGTTCAGAGGGTTTAAATGTTTTTTTAAAAAGATTTATATATCATTGCTATGATGTGTCCACTGTAGGATGACAAGAACGTCTTTAAAAAATACCAATAAATCAGATATGATTTTAGTTTCTGACGATCTATTAATTACTTTTGAATAAGATTCAAAATGCTTTTGCAAGAATTTTGCATGTGCAAATCAGCTATTATACCTAGATACCAGTGGTGGGTTGTCTCTGGTTCGGATCGGTTCACAAGAACCGGTAGTAAAATCAGCGGGAGGCTCCGCCCAATGACCCAGACATCATCATAGGTGATCTGTGCATGCACAGAAGAGCGCGGGTGTGAGCGAAGCGATCGCGTGGGCCCGGGTATGAGGCAAACCGGTAGAAAATGTAAGTAGAACCCACCCCTGCTAGATACATCGGATTATGTAGTGATATATCCAGATATAATGCTTTGTGGGGAAAATTAATGATATTTGGAGACATCCACATCCAGTATGCAAAATGGGAACACATCCTTTTTTGTATATTGAATGTAAAAATCATCCATAACTAGTGTTTTCTGTGACATAACATATTCCTTGTCACCCTTATTTTATTTTTTGTTGTTGTTCCTTAAGACCGGGGTGGGCAATTAATTTTACCACATGAGAAATTGGGACAGTTGTGGAGGGCTACCACTGCCCTGCCCTTGCCCCCCTTGCTGCCACTGCCCCACCCCTACCACCAATGCTACAGGCCAGGCCAAGACTGCAGATGTGGCCTGCGGGCCATAAAATGTCAAGATCGGCTTAAGACCCAGCCTTAATTCTTAACAATGAGTATAATTATTACATTGTAAACCTTGCCTTATTTAGGTTGCAAACCCCATTAAATTATCACTAGATGTCATATAAAAAGTTCTAAAAGTTTGTGGTCACTATTATAGGTAGTCCTTGACTTACAATCACAAATGGGACCAGAAT
This sequence comes from Ptyas mucosa, assembly GCA_012654045.1. Classification (NCBI taxonomy): domain Eukaryota; kingdom Metazoa; phylum Chordata; class Lepidosauria; order Squamata; family Colubridae; genus Ptyas; species Ptyas mucosa. Next base: position 2,727,159 of record WNWU01013616.1, read on the forward strand.
TTATGGGGCTAAGCAAGGCAGTTGTTAAGTGAATCATGCAAGTGTTAAGCAAACCCAGCTCTCCCCCCCACACCCCTGTTGATTTAGCTTGTTGGGAGCTGGCTGAGGTCTCTAATGGATATCACACAATCCTATGACACTGCAGCTGTCAAACAAATGCTGGTTGCTAAAATGCAAATTTTGATCACCCATACCATATGCTGCAATATTCATAAGTGTAAGCATCAGTCTTTAGTCAATTTTTTCCCCCAGTAATGTTGTAACTTTAAATGGTTATTTACCAAATGATTGTAAGTTGAGGACCATCTGTAATCCAGATTCACAGTGCCAGTTTTAGAATGAATTTTTGTTAGTCTTGGTACTGCTAATATATTCTGAAATGCTGTGTAAATGTATTTACAGGAAGCTGTATATCAAACTGAGATTCCAGGATTTCCCATCTGGAACTATGTTGTTTCCATTCCCATTCTCCATTCCCATTTAAGATCTATTTGTTATATGAACAAAAATGTTACTTCAAAAAATAAGTATATTAAGTACTGTATTTTTCAGACTATAAGAAGCTCTGGACTACAATACGCACCTAGCTTTTGGGGAGGAAAACAAGCCAAAAAAATCTGCCTCTGCCTCCCAGCAATTTGCCTCCTTGCAGCAAACAGCAAACAGCCTGGTCAGCTTCAGCACAGCCTGATTTACCACAAGCAGCTGATTGGCGGTTGGATCTGCCTCCCGGAATATCACTGATCAGCTGTTCCAGACTACGGGGATCACTGCCGCCACCTATCATCGCCTCCATGTGTCCTGTTTTCAGCCTCCAGGTCAGTGATGGGTTACTACCAGTTTGCCCCGGATTGGGCAAATCAATGGCAGTGGCGGGAGGCTTGGCCCACCCAGACACTTATGCGCATGCGCAGAAGTGTTGCATGTGCGCCACGAGCGTATCAGTAGCAATGGCTTTTGAAACCCGCCCCTGCTGTGCGCATCCCATTTTTGTCCCGTTCCAGGCAGCTGGGATAGGCGGTGGCGATGGGCACTGGAGATCCTCACAGCCTGGAACAGCTGATCAGTGGTATTCTGGGAGGCAGATCTAACCACCAATCAGATGCTCATGCTAAATCAGGCTGTGCTGAAGCTAACCAAGCTGTTTGCTGTTTGCTGCAAGGAGGCAAATTGCTGGGAGGCAGAGGCCATATGGTGGAGGCCGGCAGGTGGGCGGGGCTTCAGCAACATTCGCTCTATAAGACGCACAGACATTTCCACCCACTTTTTTTTTGGAGGGCGGGAAGTGCGTCTTATAGTCTGAAAATTACAGTATGTGATGTTGCTATGCTGCTTCAATTTCTTAATTTAATGGTGGTATGACTGATTGCGCACACTTGACCATTTTTTCAAAGATACAGTGATCAATTAATGCATGTGAACATACGTAATGTGGACAAAGTTATTCTTTATAGCTGCTGAATTGAATTGATTTTTGCTCTGAGCCATATGGAGTTTATAACAAGCTCTAATTTGATATTTGAATCAGATTGAGGCATTTCCCCTTCACTTTAGAATTCCTTAAAATGATGTGAAAATTGTAGACTCAATGATGTGTCCAGAGGATATAGAGTGCTTCACTAGATATAATTACGACCCTTTTAGTCTTGAAGTGGTTGTAAGAGGATTTGTGATTGCAGCCTACATCTTGGAATATCTTCTAATTATCAAGAGCTAGGAGTACCCTGAGATGGACAATCAGGCATTCATAAGTGGCCATCCATTGTCCATTGCAAACTATGGAGGAGCCTATAATGTGCAATCATATATTTAAAAAATCAGCCAAGCTAAGTTTACTCAAAATGCTAAATCACAGTGTGGCCTATCTGATTCAGGTTTAGAATGTGTAAACTAGCCATTTTTGGTTTGTGAACTATGACCTGTGGCTTATGTTGTAATTACCTAGTTGGGAATTATTCAGTGATCACCTTATGTATGTTATCATAGCCTTCCTAATGAAATGAAGTAATCCCAATGTGGATTATTTAGTGGAGTGGACCTTGGTTCTGTTATAATGTATAACATTTTACCATTAATTAGGCAAATTGGATGACACCTTCGTTGAACTAAAATATATATACTTGGTTTTTATAAATGCTATTACAAACACTGGTGATAAGAAACTAGAATCACCATAAATTTGTTTCTCTTGTAATGTGCTTGTTACTTGTCATGTGTTATTCAGGTATAAAAAAAACACCACATTGTTAAACTGAGGTGGACAAAATACATATATTCTAATAATTTTTATGCTAACTCTGTAGAAGCATCTTTTATCCTTTTGGTAATCCTTACCTTATGCATTTGGAAGATTGGCTTGTTGATTTACAAGCAATTTATTTTAAGTAACAGTGATTAAGAAATGCAGGCTTTAAGTATTGACTTTAAATATTCAGGGTTTTTTGTTTATTTTATATAAAATGAGAGTGATGGAATATAGGCCACGTGATCTCATCAAATAGCAAAGCAGGAGATTTGTAGAAAGAAGCTGTGGATTACTTCCCATTGAGCTTCATGCCTCACTTCATCAGGCACACGGATCTGCTCTAGGAATTCATTATGAATGCATCTGGCTCTCTCGTCTTGAAATGAGTTGTAACAGGTTAGGATGGCCTATAAATTAAATTAGATGAATACATAAATAAACATCACTCTAGCAATTTATCTGGTTTTCTTAAGACCGAACCTTCCTGATCAAATTGATAATTGAGGAATGAAGCCTTATGCAGGGCATGGATAGACAGGGCCACTGTGATTGGTAAGGACTCAGCCTTCCTGGTTACACCCTTTGGGTGATGACTCCATTCTGTATGGGTACATAGTCCAACTCCCTTTGGTACCTCTCCTCTTGCTGGAGGAAGGAAATGCCTTGCTGTGGCTCCTCATTGTTTACACCAGGGGTTCCAACCTTGGTAATTTTAAGACTTGTGGACTTTCCCAGGATGCTGGCTGGAAAATTCTGTGAGTTGAAGTTCACAAGTTTGAAAGTTGACTAGGTTGGACATCTCTGGTTTATTATGACAGAGATGGGGCTCTCACAGCCCGAACAATATATCCATAATCTGATCATGATAATAATGATGGTGATGAATGCAAAGGCATCTAGCTTATTTAAAAATGAAGATTACTAGACACAAGGGGGGGGGGAGTATTATTTTAATTTGTATAGTCAGATGCCCAAACACTTACAGTTGGTAGAAATAAATATTTTTCACTGGTGAACATTCAAGCAGCATTTCAAGCATCAGTCTCCTACAGAATGTTTGAAGAAACTGTATACAGTTCTGATCAGTGGGATCTGGATTCAGCTAGTTTAAGTGGAACTTGTAAATCTTTTTTGCAGCCCAGACATATCGGTAGCAACAGCCCTACCTGAGATGTTTAAAAATGCCATTAAGGTAGCAAACAGATCAAACCAGTTTATCTTTTATTGTAGATACTGGCCATGGTACAAGAGAACATCTCATTCCAGATTTACATGCCAGCATACACAAGAAGCAAGTTGAGCATAATTGAGTTGATGAATAATAATCCAGTTATATTCACAGTTCAGCTAAACTCAGTTTCATATTCCAGCTGTTCCATAAGAGATTCAAAGAAGTTAATTAATTTCCAGTCAGCTACTCTAGGTCTATGTTCTTTTTGATTATCTTATTCTTATTTTGTTCATTTACATATTATGGCCATTCTAAGAAATTTGAGTAGTCTTTTCCCTTTCGTGCTTTTGACAAAATGTAGTTCATTATGATAATCTGTTGTGAGTAACAAAATGATTTGATTGGCAGGAACCTACCTCTAGGAATGTCTGTAGGCCCGCTAGGATAGGGGTCCCCAATCCCTGGGCCACGGCCCACTACCAGGCCATGGAAGTGGTGGGCAAACATACACGCAGTTCCATTTCCACATGCAGCTTCCATTTGCATGAGCAGCAGGCACACGTCTGCCTCTCATGAAAATGGAGCTGCATGTGCTTGCCTGCCACTCGCATGGAACCATCCCCTCTCTCACTCCTGCCAGTCCTCAAATCCAGAAAGATTGGGGACTGCTATGCTAGGATAATAAATAAGGTAGTTATCTTCACATGGTCTTTTGTTTTAAAACTCTTAATTTAGGGCATCTTGGTTTACAAAAATGCTTCAGAGTAGAGAGGATCGTATGAAAGTAGATATTACTCAAAGCAGAACATTCATAATATGACATAAAGATGTTATTAGGAACAGAGAACTTAATTTCATGTATAGCTGGAGTTAGATCTAAGATGAGAACACAGCCAGAGTAACCAGAAATTTATTTTATAATCAAATGACTTGATTATCACGTGACTTGGCTGCTTACTAAGCAGTTAATTCTGTCTGTGCAAAGTTTAAAGTGTGATGGTTTGTAAGAGGTCATTAAAAGACAACATATAAATGGTGAACCAAACCTGATCTGCTGTAAGGTACTTCCTCATAATATTGTTAGGCAACCTGTGGCCATTGAAGAACATGAAGCAATCATCAACCTTCTAAAAAGACCAAAATTCCGAAGGGGTGAATGGTAGTAGTTTATTGGAAGACAACTTTCTTCTAATGTGGCCACCAAAATCTTCCTTAGCATTCTCCAATGTTTTTGTTATATCCCACATATTTGGTTTTGCAACACAACAAGACAGACACAGACTTCAGAGGATAATTAGAATTGCAGAAAAAATAATTGCTACCAACCTGTCTTCCATTGAGGACCTGTATACTGCATGAGTCAAAAAGAGGGCTGTGAAAATATCTACAGACCCCTCGCATCCTGGACATAAACTGTTTCAACTCTTACTCTCAAAACAACACTATAGAGCACTGCACATCAGAACTAGATACAAGACCATTTTTCCCCGAACGCCATCACTTTGCTAAACAAATGATTCCCTCAACACCGTCAAACTAGTTACTAAGTCTGCATTACTATTAATCTTCTCATCGTTCCTATCACCCATCTCCTCCCACTTATGACTGTATGACTGTAACCTTGTTGCTGTAACCTTGTTGCTGGTATCCTTAAGATTTATATTGACTGTTTCCTTATGACTATCATTAAGCGTTGTACCTTATGACTCTTGATGAATGTATCTTTTCTTTTATGTACACTGAGAGCGTATGCACCAAGACAAATTCCTTGTGTGTCCAATCACACTTGGCCAATAAAGAATTCTATTCTATTCTATTCTATATTGTAGATAAATGGAAAGCTCTAATCTCATGTTAATTTCCAAGAATAATTTTGAGCCTCAGAGATAGCTTTAGAGCTGGATATTCTCCAATGCACCAGGACAAGAAGTAATGGGTGGAAGTTTGTGAAGGAGAGATCCAACCTAGAAGGAATTTTTTCCCCCCTGATGTTAAGAACAATTAATCAATGGAATAGATTGCCTCCCAGACTTGTGGGTGTTCTATCACTGGAGGTTTTCAAAAATAGACTGAACAATCATTTAACCAGAATTGTATAGGGTCTCCTGCCTTATTGGGCATGGGGTAGGATTAGAAGACCTCTGAGGTCCCTTCCAGTATTATGATTCTATGCTCTGTGTTCTGTATTCTAATAACAATAACTGGTAATTATAGCCAACTGCTATTTGTTTAAATTTATCCACCTTTCCATGTTTTATGATATGCTATAGCTAGCTGGCAGCAATAGAGAATAGATCCATCTGTTATGGCCATTTTGTGAGAGAATGCAAGATATGCTCTTGAAATTTTAAATAGATACACTGTCTGCAAAAAGATAGAGCATTCCTACTGTGTTCTATGTGTAACATTATTGCTTTCTTATCTAATATAGTTTCAAATTGGAAACAATGTGCTGTAGGGAACTATGTTGATTCTACAATTAATTTGTCTGTTCTTCTCCTTTTGAATACCTGGATCATTCTTCAGTTATCTTCCATTTTAAAATTTCAGGTAACTTTGCATTGGTTCTCCGAAAAGATTTAGCTTTTGCTATTCTTTTTTTTTAAATTGATTTATATGCTGCCCTTCTCTGGAGACTCAGGGCAGCTTACAGTGTGTTAAGCAATAGCTTCCATACTTTTTGTATATTTATACAAAGTCAACTTATTGCCCCCACAATCTGGGTCCTCATTTCACCTACCTTAGAAAGGATGGAAGGCTGAATCAACCTTGAGCCTGGTGGGATTTGAACTTGCAGTAATTGCAAGCCGCTGATCTTCATAACAGTGAATTAGTCCACTGCGCCGCCAGGACTTCTGATCTTCAAACCCTATAGATGGGTTTCTGGCATCTGTTGCATACTTTGTATAAATTCTGCAAAAGAATATTTGACAGAATAGATTTATCAGAGAAACAACAGCACTTATAGATCTGTGAATCCGATAGAGGCTTGGCCCTTAATTTCTTCAACACTATAACAACTATTAAACGCTAGCCTGGCCATACATCATTATAAAAGAGCTTTGATCCCTTCACAGTAAGAATGTATGCAATGACATTAAGAATTGTTGCCACAAAGAATCACCCTCGCATTTAATTACATCTCCCATGCAGGATGAACAAATATTCTTATACTGATCAGTAGCTCACTTGTATTAATTTTAAGGCAATCAGATGAGCATGTTTTCCTTTTAAGGTTTTTAATAGTTTTGAGTGCAGATTAAGCTTTTTGAAGCCACAGAGTATATAAACTATATCAGTGATGGCTAACCTTTTCTGGACCGAGTGCGCATGCACGCTCGAACCCCCAAAATGCAATGTGTGTGCAGCCCCACACATGCCCCAGACCCCCCACACATGGGTGTGTGGTCCCCTGCATGTGCCCCCCCACATGGGTACATGCTCTGCACATGCACGCGTGGGCCCCTTGCGCATGCATGCGGGCCCACCACACATGCCCCACCCCCTTGTGCATGCACACACAGGAGCCCTGCATGCGCCCCACCCCGCGCACATGCATGGCAGGGACCCGACAACCTGCTGGCCGGTAGGAGGCATGTGTGCATGCACAGCGGAGCTGAACTGGGGTGACGGCTCACGTTTCATAGGTTTGCCATCACAGAACTATACTAACATTGAGCATATTTTGAATTTCATGAGTGGTAGAATGGTAAGGCCATTCTGGTTGTAAGCATAGCAATGAAAGGCCATACATTAATTTACTAGGTTAAAAGATAAATTGAATTAGGTGCCTTTTCCCAATCATTCTTAAAACAAAGTGCTTACATAGTTAGTGTTAATTTTTATAGTGAGTGTCTTATCCTTTTGTGGGATCAATTGCTATTTACATTTACAACAGAGGGCTAAAGTCAGAGGAAAGTGCCCATCTATATTGGAATCTCTTTCACCAGCTTAGCAACAACTTTTTCAATATCATAGCAAGAACTTGTCTATGGTGCAAATTTTGATCCTTCAATATCAAGAACAGAAACTTGTTTGACATTCATAATGCATATACTGGTAGCCTTCAACTGCAACACAAAAGATTGAAAGTGATGATTTTTTTTTTAAGGTGGACAAGTAATTTGGACCACAGGATGTATTTTGACCTCTGCTTATTTTTCTGCATACTTATTAAATGTGCAGTCTCCTTTTAAACTGATATGTTTCTCATACCTTCTAAAATACAGGTAGTCCTCGACTTACAACTGTTCATTGAGTAACGTTTGAAGTTACAACAACACTGAAAACAGTGACTTATGACTGCTTTTCACACTTATTATGACCGTTGCAGCATCCCTGTAGTCACATGACCAAAATTTGGACACTTGGCAACTGGCATGTACTTAAGACAGTTGCAGTGTCTCAGGGTCATGTAAATTGCCTTTTGAGATCTTCTGGCAAACAAAGTCAATGGGAAGCCAGATTCGCTTAACAATCGTGTTACTAACTTAACAGCTGCAGTCATTCATCTAACAACTGTATCAAGAAAGCTTGTAAATGGGGCAAAACTTGCTTAACTGATTTGCTTAGCAACAAAAGTTTTGGGCTTATTTGTCAAGGATTGCCAGTATCAGCTGTATAATTGATATCTACACATTATTTTCCAGCTTGGGAAAACTATGGACAATGACACATTCAAGATATGGCTTCCGACACCATGTAAACTGTTTACTTAAGACCAAAGAACTAGGGTAAAAAAACTAAAGTGCAATGGCAATTCCAGTGTAGAATTTCACACTGGTAGTTCCACAAGGGCAATTCCAGTGTGACAGACTTGTAATGAAAGTAGTTACTCTCGAGAAACAATATGCTCTTATATTTAGTGCCATTGCTTTGGTCGATTAAGGTGGCTTTTTTTCTGTTGGTTCAAGGTTTATTGCTGAACATTAAAAGCCTTTTATTGCAGCCTTTGGATGGATGATTATACATAAAACTGACACCACTGACTTTATGGGGATGCTTTTAAGGCACTGCATTTAGCTGGCTGGATGAACTAGAGTTTGATGTCTATGAAATTATATTAATGTATTATATACAAAACTTTGCTCATCACAATCCATATTCCAGTCTCTACAAGAAGATCTATATGTTCCTTGTTGATGAACCGTGACAGCTTTCCATGCTGCTCTTGATTTTGGAACTAAAACAGCCAATGAAATAAGTGTCTATTTTATAAACTTTTTAATTAGTTGTATTAAATAACAACTGTATTACATAGCTTTGAACTAAATCTAAAAACCTCAGGTGGCCTCTGCCTACACCACCCATAAAGCATGGTAGAGGGATCTGTATCATGATGGTAAGAGGGAGTACTACAATATCATGTCCATTGCAAATTTCAGTGTCAAGGTGTAATGTGATTGTCCTAAGTTGTCTCTGGAAAAACTGGCTTGTCCCTTTGAAAACTTTACATTGTTTACAGCAGTGGTGAAATCTAAAATTTGTTACTACCGGTTCTGTGGGTGTGGCTTGGTGGGGGGGGGGGTAATGTGACTGGGTGGGCGTGACCAATTTTTTTTCTTTTAAAACCATTTTTTCTACAACCTCTTCGGCGAAGAGGTTGTAAAAAAATGTTTTCAAAAGGCTCTGATGATCCCAGCTGAGTTGCCTGATCGGCAGAGGCTTTTTAAAAAAGCCTCTGCCGATCAGACAACTCAGCTAGGATCGTCAGAGGCATTTAAAAATGAAAAAAAGGCTTTGATGATCCCAGCTGAGCCGCGCAATCATCAGAGGCTTTTTTTTTACTTTTAAAAGCATTTTTTTGGCCAAAGAGGTTGTAGAAAAAATGCTTTTAAAAGTAAAAAAAAAAGCCTCTGATTGTGCGGCTCAGCTGGGCGGGGGGGGGGCAGGGATTTTTGCTACCGGTTCTCCGAACCACCGCCTCCATCACTACCGGATTGGGCGATCCGGTCTGAACCGGCAGCATTTCACCCCTAGTTTACAGGTTTTATTTGGAGTACGGCAATTTTTTAAAAAAATCTTCAATTAATGTACAAGAGCTGGTTGACGACTGGAAGTGTTAAATGTGGGGGAAGACAAGAGAATGAGCTTAGAAAGAGTGATTTCTGCCAACTTCTCAGTAATATGTATTTCAAACTAATCTTCTAATATTTATACAGAAGATTGGTTTATGTGATGGACAGGTAGCACTTTAATTTATGGCGTATCAAAGCACATCTGTTTAGTCTTGTCTTCCCTCCTTTAATCAGAAAAAGAAAGTAGATACGATATTTTTTTAATTGAACTTGTTTGGTTCTTTATTACAGAATGTAGAGTAGTAAAGATGTTGGAAAATCGTAGCATTTAAAGAAAAAGCATGTTGATTAGGTCGGGGCACTTCTACTTCTGACCTGTTAATCAACTCTTCCAGGAAAATGTCTAGTATATAAACTATGAAAAGCATCAATATTTTGCCATAGCATAAGTGAATCACTATCAAGCTGCCTGGGTTTTGTTTATTTAATACTGTATGTGACTCAGCATTTAAGTTCTGTTGTTTGAATTAATTTTGCTGCAGATGGACGATGGCTTTATTTCTTAAAAGATTATTCAAAATAGAGTATTATAATTGGATCAATAAACATTTTATGTTGATGGTATTTAAATTATAGCAGTAAGTTGCAAGGTTAAACAGCTTGGTTTGTTAACAATGAAATCCTATTAGCCCACAATGCAGATTCCTCTAAGATTTATAGAAAATCCTGGCTGTGGTGCAAAAGCTGTACATAATAAAGCTTATCAGAGATGTGAAAAATGAAATTGGTTATCTATAATCAAGAAGAATGTAATGTGTTTTAAATCTGTGAAATTCGAGAGCCGGTGCCTCAGTAGAATAAAATCTGCAATTGATCAGCTTTGCCACATGACAAGTGACATCACTTTAAAGCTGGCTTTGTTTTAAATTATTAAAAAGACTTCCTCTTTGTTGCCAGGTGGCTAAGAGCTTTGTAATGCTATTTTCCAGGAGAAAAGGGGCCTATTTTTGCACCAGTATGATGGGCTGATCTGATTTTCAGAAGTAGCTGATTTTTTATATTAATGCTGCATTCAATTCTGAATTTCTGGATGATTTGGAGTTTTAGGGATGGCAACCCAATTCACATTTTCTCCACTGACTGATTTTTCCTCCTCCCCACACTTCTTTTAGAGTAAAATGGTTACTTTTTGGCATTGCTGAATTGGAAGCATTTACCAGAAACTATTCAAAGAAAGTAACCCTTATAAAAATAATGTATACTTGGGGCTTGGGGTGTGTAGCACAAAGTCTATCTGAATCAGCTAGATGTTCTTTATAGATTGCAGAGCTCCAGTAAGAAAAGTCATGTGTGACTATGGATCTTGGACTAGATTCAGTTTTTTATTTCCTGTCCAGCTGCATACCAGGAATGCTTGGCAGTAGCATGAGATCTAATCTGAATAATGAATTGATTAAACTTTTAAATCTGGCATAATATGGACACCGGCAATTTCAGCTATCAGTTCAAAATGCAGATACTGGACTGAAGGCATGTGTAGTTAACTGTGGATAGGTAATGGAACAATTATATGGTTGCTAGTTAAAAGTTTATTGTAGGTCAGCCTTTTCCCCCTGACTGTCTTTATGAGTTTGTTTCTGATCTGATGTTTTTTGGGATTGTGTTTTTATGTGTTGTTAGCTGCCCAGAGTTGCTATGGTGAGATAGGTAGCCGTATAGAAAAAAAGAAAAGAAAAGGAAGAAAATCTTTTCACATTTAATAATTATTTGACAGGGATAGGACATGTTTCAGACTGCAGCTCATATTTCATCATGGCTAATTTTGAGACAGATGTTAGTCTAGATTAGCAGAAACTTCAAACCAGAGGGGAGAAGCAATGTTCTTTCTCTCCTCTATTTGCCCTTTTTGCAGATTACTTTCACGCTAATTAAGAATAGAAAAAAAGATCCCACCCATGCAAATGGAATCTTTTTCATAAGCCTCTCCCATGATTTATCTGAGTTTAATCTTCCCTTTCCAGTTACCCTCTTTTGAAATCCCCTGATATAAATGGGGTGCAGGAGGTCTGTAGGACTGGAGGTAGGATCCAAAGGTTCAGTGGGGTTCCTCTGGCTTTAAAAAAAAACCAAATTAATTGTAGGGCAAGGAAACAATTGATAAAATAAGCTCTCCTATTGATTTGTACCAGTAGTGGCCTATGAAAATATTGCATATCGTCCCTAGTGTTTGGTAAATAAAAATAAACAACAGATTATTTTGACGTTTTCATTCCACCTTTCAGAGTATTTCTAGTGGGAATGCTATGTCATATGAAATACTGTATGTTTATTTCATTATGTTGTACTCACTTTTTAAGATTGATTTTTGTTCAGCTGAATCCAGTGGTATCTAAACCTAAGCATTGTGTTTTACCAAGCCCTGGAATATATATAGGAGTCTCCAGAAATTTTGGAATATATTTCTCATTCCCAGAAATGAGAATATAATGATAGACAAAAAGGAATGATTGGATTTAAAGGTCATCGTCACTTTCTTTTAATTAAGGCATTTAATTAAAAAGCATAATATCAACTTTGATAAACATGACAGAAGGTGTACTTGCATTAGTCATTGTGTATACATTAGAAGGAATTCCTTGGCACACCCAAAGTAAGGAAGTGGAATGCCTATCTAGGATGTGTTGGTACTTGATTTCTAATAAAGTTGAACTGGGGGAGAGGAAATAATCAATATAATTCATATTTTAAATTGAAATACGTTTTACTTCACATGTAGTAATGCATTTTTCAATGTACCTACAAAACTAATGAAGGTTTCAGTATACCTTATCCAATGTTTAAATAAAGTTAATTACATGTTACAGATGTTTTATTTTCGAAATAAGAGTTAAAGACTTATATTTAAACATCCTAGTGACTCTGCAGGACCTAGAGACAGCTGCATTATTGGATGATATTAAGATTATGCACAATAATTTTTCTGGGTCAGTATCTGAAATCAGATCTGTGTCAGAAAATGAAAAGTGTTGATTTAATAGGAAAGTCATTTCCAAAAGTCCATCCCAAATAGGACGATCCTTTCCAAAAGTCCATCCTAAGGGCCAAACAGACTAAACATTCTGAAGTTTTACTGCATCTGCAGGACATGAAGCTTAGAAAAGCAGATGCAGATGGTTGTATTCTGTCCACAGAGATGGGGACAAACAGATTGGAATATTGGAGGTATTGCTATGCAGGCTTCACTCACATGGTCAAGTAACATCTGTAATTACTCAGAAGGATGATATAAGACATGATTCCATGATATGCAATAACTGTAGTGTTCTAGTGTGCTGCACCACTTAGGCTATTAAATGTCAGCCTAAAAAATTCTTTTCCCAGAAAGCTCATTCTGTAACTTTACACCAAGCCCACCTATCTCAATGGTTTCTATAAAAATAAAATCTTCCTCCTTCACCCACATTGGAAAATCCCTCTCTATCTCTCCTAATGAAATTGCCCCAGGGTTTCAGTCTTCTGGCAGTCAACATTACTGATGCATATTTTTCATTGCCATCTAAATCAATTTTCTGGACACTTGGTATTTCCCAGGGTTGGACGATAATTTGAAATGTAAGAAGGCTAAAGTAGAGTTTCTAAAAAGATTCTCAGTCAAGGAATATGGAGGGAGGACATTCAGTCCCAATGTTTTCAGTTTTTTATCTGTAAAATGGAACAGTTGAATTAGGAATATTTTTAGTGTAAAATCTATGAATGAGTGATGTTCCTGTAATTTAAACTGTGGGGAAGGTGGCTACCCATAGGTTGTATCTTGGAATAAAATGCATTTTATATCCTTTTAAGATAATTTTCCTTCAGCAAAATTAGCAACATTTTATCATTCAGTGATTTCATGGATAATTGAAGGACCATTGAAACACTCTAAAAAGAAAATTCCAGCCTGTGAATTGCAGTTGCAAATGATTAAAACTAGGAATACTTTTTTTAACAAGACTGAAAGTCATTCGGTTGCTTACTTGACAGTGTAAATTGGTAGATGTGAAACATTTTCTGTGCATTAACTTTTTTAGGTAGAATATCACAAGAAACAGGCAAATGGATTTATAAACATGTTCTAAAAACAAAACTTCAGGATTCCTGTCTTATATAACTGGCAAGACGTGAAAACTCAATTTAGAGTCTGTATCCATAATGTGTGCTGCCATATGCTATATGTTTCCAATCCATTCCTTGTATTTGAGGATGTGTGGGATATTCTGTGATGGTTGTGCCAATTAATTCCTCCTACTACTTGTGATCTATGCAGTTCTGTGGGTTCTACATGTATTCACTATCATTCCCTTAAATGTTCTGGCTTACTCATACATGTATTTTAACATGGCATGAACTATTAATCCTTTCGCAATACCGTAAAACTAATATATCTAAAGTGAGCTAGTTTGGTATCGTGGTTAAGGTGCCAGGCTAGAAACCAGGATACCTTTCTTGCCTTAGGTACAAATACAGCTGGGTGACCTTGGGCCAATCATTCTCTCTTACCCTTAGGAGGAAGAAGGCAATGGCAACAACTCCTGAAATCTTGCCAAGAAAAGTGCAGGGACTTGTCTAGGCATTTGCCAGGAGTCAATGCTGACTCAAAGGCACACACACACACACACACACACACACACACACACACACACACACACAGAGTCTAGAACAAAGAATATATCTGTGTCATATGAATGTCATAATTCAACCAAACCTGAAAGCAGGCTAATATCTCCTCCCTTTAAGAAAAACAGCCATTGAATGACACATCAGCAATACCTTGCTTTCTATTAGAAAGGAATTGTATTTGAACACTGACAGCCAATTAGCTTGGTAGCATTAAGCATAGCCTCATTTTCATGTCTCTTTTGGGACATCTTAGAAATGCATTTCAAAGTTTTATAGCTTTCTCAGTTAAATTATCTAGAGGACTGTCTGATTATAATTTTTTGGAGGCATTTGTAAAAGAGTAACACCTGCATGGCTTCTAAATTTGTACTTCCATGCCGACGACTGGTCGTAATTACCATTCTGAGTCATTCTCTTTTTGCTCATTGCAGCTTCCTAGTAGAATTTAATTAAAATTCTGTGTCCTAATCTGGCAACGATCTAGTGTTAGGAGCCAAACTCATGCCTTTGCTCATGCTTTTTGGAAGACGTAGCCCTCTCTTCTGATATGAAAACTTTCTAATTCATATTCTTAACTGTTTAACTGCAGATGCAACATTTTAATCAGTTTTTACTTACAGTAAGCTGAATATAAATTTCTCTTAACTATAAGTTGTATTTCTTTAAACTTGTGAATTTAGATGTAATGAAAAGAGGCCATTTAAGTAAAGATTTGGGGACTTCAGTTTTCTCTGTTGTCTGCACTTATTCTTAGCAAAAGCTGCATCATACTTATAACATAATAGGGTACTGGAGTGTGAGAGAGGCTGGGAAGGACAGGAAGTATGCTATCCCAATTTTTTGTGGTCAAAACAAAATATATGACAAACAAGGGACTTTTCATTATTTTTACTCTGTGTACACATCTGAAGCAGGAGCCAAGGATGTGTTTCTTTGTGTCGCAATATCAACTCTGTTCCTTACATAGTTCTGTGACTAACTCAAAAAACTGAGCTTTTATTATGACCACACAATGCGTCTTTTATTGTTTTTATAGTACAGTGGTTAGGAATAGACCTATAAGAGGACTGGCAGAGCTGGAGAGAAGGGTGAAAAGAGGGATCAGCCTAGAATCACATATGTAGACACAACTATCAGTAAAGGAGAATATTTGTAGGTAAGGGTTGAAATGAGGGGTCCTTGGTCCTGTCTGAGCTTGCTGGTTGTCTTGCAGATGTTTCATTACCCAACTAGGTAACATCATCAGTGCTTGCACATTACTTAGTTTGGGCAATGAAATATCTACAAGTGAACAAGCAAGCTCAGAGACGACCAAGGACCCCTCAGACACAACTATATGCTACACGCCTTGACTTCTGTTGACCTTTATCTGAGTCTAACCAGATGTTGATCATTAATTCAGAAGATTCTTATGCATAGACTTTTAGCAATAAATCAGTTAAGTTGAACAGTCATGTGTGGACCTGATCTTTTGTGCCTGACAAGATGCCTGTTTTAGAAAAAATTACATTTATTGAAAAATTGGCAAGTGTGTTGGCTATTTTGGCAGCTAAGTAACATCATCTACCTGATCTTGACTGATCAAATCTAATTAAGATTGAGTCTGGTTAGGACTGAAATGGGAGACTTTCAGAAAATTCCAAACTGTGAAATTAAAAACATATGTGAAGAAGCGAAAAAGCACTTTCTAAATATTGCCAGGAAAATGAAATGAGTGTGTCTATTACGTGAAACTTAATTTGAAGGAAACTTGATTTTTTAAAATTGAATTATTTTATACTATTCTATAATGAATGCAAATATTGATACTATACCTGCTTTTTCATGAAAGTAACAAGAGCTTGGGCCAGCATTCTCTTTCATATTTTTTTATACAAATATAAGCTAAATATCCACTGAGTTTACGGCAGTGTTCTCAACAAGTAGAGGCTCCCTTCTGTAATTCCTCCAGGAGATGATTGTATTCCTGTTCACCAACAGACCACATTTTACTCATCCTTATTTCCTAGATTTTTTTTCTAGTATTGTATGCATGTTCAGGATTCATTGTGTTCATTCAATAAATAAAGAACCAAGCTGTTCAACATTAGTCACCCTTGGTTTTCTACAGTGAGGCCTCATCCCCATTGGGTGCAAGATAATGAGAGGTGAGCAGTATCAAAAGGTTAGTGCTATATCAACCAAAACTGCTATGCTTTTAAGCACAAATTCTCTGTAGGTAAAGAATTTATTGGAGCTTCTAGTCAAAGCAGGTACTTCTGGTTTTTTGTATATTTGGTCAACAGACATGTTTTTGACATGAGTGGGCAATGTTCAACTCGAGAATTGTATGTGACCTTTGACCCTTGTTTTGTGGTACCTGCAGCACATTTGACCATAATTGCTAAAACTGTTGAGGTAGGGTAGAAAACAGTTAAAATTTGAGTCCTCCACACCATTACAAAGGATACCTCACCCTAAATTTATTTACTATAAACCCTGACCTTATGCGGGAATGAGTCCATGTATATTGTGGTGAATTTTGAATTGGTAGTCTGAGAAAGTTCCCTGTAACTTTCTAATTTTTGTTTCACCAGGGAGAGAGTAATGCTGATTAAGTTGTTTGCCAACAGGCACTTAATTGAGCACTAACTGTTTCTAAAGATGCACGTGTTAGGGAAGGCAGGATATTTGAAAGAATTCAGGAAGAGTGAAAGAGGAGTAACTTATTAGTATGGTTAGTATGGAGGGGAGGGTATAACTGCTTGGTACCAGCCATAGTGGCAGCAATGCAGTGGTGGGTTCGGCCCGGTTCCACCAAGTAGCGGTGATGATATGACATCACCGAACTGGTTCTGTCCCCCCCGCCTCCCCACCCACCCCACGCATTATTATTACCTTTTATTTGGCCCCACCCCCAATCTATTGCTGCCTCCTGAGTCCCAGCTGATGGGCTATAAGGAAAAAAAACTGTTTAAACTCTTGCCGCGGGGCTTCAAAGGGCCGCCCTACAGCTGATCAATGGTAAAAGGCAGTTTGGTGGTAGACCGGTGCCTCAAAAACAAATGAGTAGACTGATGCCTGCAAAAATAAATGAGTAGACCAGTGCCTGCAAAAATAGATGGGTAGACCAGTACAGCTCTGCAAGCAGTTAAAAGCCTGGTAGACCAGTACCTCTGCTAAATCCTAAAGAATTGTCACATGACAATTAAGCCATGCCCACAAAATAAGCCACGCCCACAGAACCAGTAGTAAAAAAAAATTAGAACCCACCCCTGCAGCAATGAGTCTGGACTGAGGCTGGCTTTTTAGATGACAAAAATGAAGTAAACAGGAAGTGTCAAATGTCAGGAAACAGGAAATCCATAAAAAAGAAAATAAGTTTTCTGTGATCCTGAGATCCTGCATCTCAGGATCACTTGGAAGTCTTTTGGTTGGGTTTTATATAATATTGGTACTTGGCCATTCTATGGCAAAATTTAAAATGATCTGATTGCAATCACCAGAAATGAAAGAGAGAGTGAGCTTTAGCTAGGAAAGTGTTTGCCAGCCAAATCTTATTAATGTATCCTGTGCCATCCACCCTGTCATTTCTTAAAAGGTCAATAACTAATTCTTTTATTCCATCACACGCAGGCAGCATCAAGCCATTTTCCCTCTTCCGTAAATAGATTAATATTGCTGTGCTTTTGGTTTTCGTCCATTTTTTAAAATGCATATTTTGCCTTTCTGCCAAATTGCATTCAAGGTGGTCTTACAAAATGCCATAAAAGCACAAGAGCATAGGAGAATAACAAAGAGCACATCATGGTAAAAGAAATAGGGTTAAAAACGTAAGAACTGAAGAGCCGATTCCATAAATCACAGGAATGTTGTAGTAATTCTTACCTTTAGATGCTTCAGACTGCTTGCTGTATGGATGATGTTGGTTTGATGACCACTGAATATGCCAAAAGATGATGGGTTGGCATGTGTATTAAAGAGCTGCTGTTGAAGAGGGACAGCCAAAGTTATTGAATCTTCTTATCATTATGACTAATACAACTATGTGAACTATGATGAATTGAATTTATAAATCGCACTGTCAACCAGCATGTCTCCAGGGAAATGAACAATAAATGTGTCAAAACGTATCAAACCAACTTACTCCATTAGGGACATGTGCTCTTGATGGGTACATCTTTGCCAGACCTTGCTTTCTGCATGAAAATTAGTCTCACTCAAAACATTATTTTCAAAGAAAGGATTGGCTTGTTTGCCTTTGATTTCCAGGGTGACACTGTTCTTATATTGTTCTAATCCCAAACCATATTTTGAAATATAAGTAGATGATATACATAATCAAGTAAGCCTCTAGATTTGATACATGCAAGGCAGTTGCAAGAAAAGAAAGTATTTTCATTCCATTCTGATAGATTAAGGGAATTCACACACACACACACACACACACACACACACACTGTGTTTTCCCGAAAATAAGACCATGTCTTATATTTTTTGAACCCCAAAATAAGTGCTTGGCCTGATTTTTAGGGACGTCTTATTATTTTGGGGTGCATGGAGGAAGACGGAGCTCCTCTTGAAGTCTTAATGAATAGTGGCTGTAATATTTAAAAATTATTTTGGTCTGGTGTTTTACAAGGGTACACAATTCAGGATACACAATTCAAGAATAACAGACTTTTTCAACAAGCTAGATCTGGAAACTAGCCTGTTAGAAAAGGAAACTGAATGGAGTGAACTTAAGCATGAACATTTACTGTAAGAATTTTTTTTTTTGTCCAATGAAACAATTGGCCAAATAAGCTAACTCGTTTAGCAAATAAATTCTTTGAGGATAAAAAGCTTAAGGAGGTCATACCGTATTACCTTAGAAAGGCAGATAACTGGTGTCTTTCCAAAATTTATATATGTGCTACTTTTTTCGTATTATTTTGATTCCTAAAATATACTCTCTTTATACAATATGAAAAAGTACATAAATACTATGCTAATTTGAAGTAAAAGGTTATATTACAAGTTGAATGCCATATGAACTTTCAGTCAGAAATTACCTAGACCATGATCTTCATATCTGCTGAGTATAAAATTTAGAGAAGCAACACACCACATGAAGTCAATTGTGACTCACAAATTGATAAAATTAATCCAGAAATCCATATTTATGTTTAGAATATTCTTGTATTTATATTTTTAAAGATGACTATGAAACAACCGTGACGCTCGGTGATTTACTTTTTGGCTCAAAACAACAAATTCAATGAATTTTGCGTATAACAATACTGGTTGTCCTCATTTAGGAACCACAGTTGGGACTGGCAATTTGTTAGTAAGTGAAGTGATAGTTTAAGTGAAAGTGCAACTGTGCTTATCATCTCAGTTCAGCTTTCTTTTGCTTCACAGGCTTGCAAAGATCATAAATGTAAGAATTGGTTGCAGGCTTACTTTTTCATTGCCATCATAACTACAAATAGCTGTAGTAGTCACTAAATGAGATCCACCTGTATCTGTAAATTCTATTAGAAGTATTAGAAAAATAAAATATTTACATCAAATTTAACCTGATATGAATGCTTAAACATAGAGGCTTCTGCCTGGAATTATAGTCAGATACACAGTTAGTCCTTGACCTACAGTTGTTTGTTTAGTGACTATTCAAAGTTACCATGGCACTGAAAAAAATGACATTGACCATTTTTCACACTTACGACCATTGCCGCATCCCCATTGTCACATGACCAAAATTTGAACGCTTGGCAACTGGCATGTATTTATAACAGTTGCCGTGTCTGGGGGTCATGTGATCACTCTTTGTAACCTTCTGACAAGCAAAGTCAATGGGGAAGCCAGAGACCGGTATTTTTTAAATTAATTTATTGTTTGTGTATTTTTTAGGGAGTGCTTTGCAGGTTCAGGCACAAGTAGTTTACAGCCGACAAGAGTTATTAATCATTGGCAGAGATTTGTGGATTATAGCTCTGCCTTTAACACCATTTTACCCAACAGGTTGTTTTTTAAAATGTCCAATTTGGGTATAAATCAGAGGATTTGTTTGTGGATAAGGGATTTTCTGACAGGTAGGACAATCTTTTTTGACTGTTGCCTTCTGGCAGAAGATACAGAACAATTAAACCTCGGACCACACGTTTTCTGAATAGTTTTTATCCCAGAGCTATAATTGCACTCAACAATGAACTAAAGGGCCACCATCAGTGAGCTGTTGGACAGTATTACTTGATCTGTTGTGTGGATGTTTGGGTGGTTTAGGGGTGGGGAATTGTGGTGGGTGAGAGTGTGTTTAGGGATTGTTATGTGTATTGGACCTGGTCTTTGGGTGTTAAGTGAATTTCGTTGTATGGGTATACTGTGTATACATATACAATGACAATAAAGTTATTTATTTATAAGTCAAGGTTTACTTGTACTTCCATGGTACTGCATGGGAGAAATTCTGATTTTTCTATCTCACATTTTACTTTTTTCTAAGATACTTTTACGTTTATTAATTGTACAATATCTTGAGACATCTTACTGGAATGTGAATGCTATTATTCTACTACTAAATTTACTTTCATATCAAAAAGTGATTCCAAAGAATAATTCAGTATAAGTACACATTATTTTTAGTCTTTGGACAAAGTATTTTGTACTATTGTATCAGAACAATGCCTGTAGTTATTCTGTTTATAAAATTTGGATAGGTAATGTTTTACTCTAAAATTGGAATAAAATTCTCTCTATCTTCTTCATCCAAATAGATGCCCTCACTAACATGTATGTTTGTGAATAAACATGTTCTGTTATATTCAAATCAATATAGATTATTCCAGGACATAAATAATATCTCGAAGTAGGGTTTTTTTTTACATAATTAAGTCTGTTCCATGTTTCTGCTGATATTTATGTAAATATAATAGATTGTGCCATGAATATTCTCATACATATTATTGTTAAATTAATTCATAGTGACCTTCCATTTCAGGAGATTTTGAGGAATCTTTATTTCCATGAAATAAAAGTATACATATTTCAATATGAATAATCTACATATCAATATTTCTTAAGCTTTCTGAAATATATACACATTCATGGTGAACCTGGAAAATTTGAATTTGAAATGTTTAATTGTATTTTTACCATTTATAATCACCCCCACTAAAATGTTATGTGCATAGCATAAAAATGCTATTTGCCTAATTTTCCACTAATTGGATTGGAAGTACCTTCTTCACACTGTTCACTTAATGAATGAAGCTATGACAACACCAAAAAAAGTGACTTATGACCATTTTTCACACTTACAACCATTACAACGGTGTTTCTCAACCTTGGAAGCTTGAAGATGGGTGGACTTCAACTCCCAGAATCCCCCAGCCAGCGCTGCTCGAATCCCTAGTGCCACATAATGGGGTGAGCTCCCGTTACTAGTCCCAGCTTCTGCCAACCTAGCAGTTTGAAAGCACGTAAAAAATGCAAGAAGAAAAATAGGGATCACCTTTGTGGGAAGGTAACAATGTTCCTTTGGCGTTTAGTAATTTATTTTTATTTATTTATTTATTTATTAAATTTATATACCGCCCTACTCCCGAAGGACTCAGGGCGGTAAACAGTTAAACGGTAAATACATGTGATACAGATATTCAAAAAACCGATTAAAATACAATTAAATAATTTGGTCTAGAAATAGAATTAAATTAAACACCTCAAAATTTATAGGGCAGATTCAAAATTAAAAATTTAGAAACAGTTTTAAAAGAGGTTAGGCCAGGCTGGCTTGCTGGAATAGAAATGTTTTGAGGGCACGGCGGAAAGCGCGAAGATCCGGGATTGTCTGTATTTCCGAGGGCATCGTCCGTATCTCCGAGGGCATCGTTCCAGATGATGGGTACTCCCACAGAGAAGGCTCTCCCCCTGGGAGCCGCCAGTCGACATTGTTTGACGGCACCCTGAGAAGTCCCTCTCTATGGGAGCGTACTGGTCGGTGGGAGGTTATTGATGGGAGAAGGTCTCGTAGGTATCCCGGGCCTAAGCCATGGAGCGCTCTAAAGATGGTAATAATCAAAACCTTGAAGCACACCCGGAAGACCACAGGGAGCCAGTGCAGCTCACGCAGGAGGGGAGTCACATGGGAGTGCCATGTTGCTCCCATAATGACCCGCGCAACTGCATTCTGGACCAGCTGGAGCCTCCGGGTACTCTTCAAGGGGAGCCCCATGTAGAGAGTAATGCTAGCCACATGTCCATGGAGACGTCTTCGGACAGCAGTAGCTCTTCGGCTTTGAAATGGAGATGAACACCATCCCCTAGAGTCAGGAACGACTAGTACATATGTGTGAGGGGAATCTTTACCTTTATATACATGTATAGGTATATACATAAAGGTATATATAGATACATATATATATATACATACATACATACATATGTTTCCTTTAACTTTTATTGTCAGAACAAGTAGCTGATACTTTTCATGATGCTGCTAGATGCAAAGAAACACTTAATATTATCTTCATTTATGAGGGAGAAAGACATATGGCCATACACAATGTTCATTTGGATGGGAGTAGAATCATGACAATATCAATCCAACAAATGATGAAGAAGGAGACTTGACATTTGGTCCGATCAGGAACTGTGAGGCATCAATATATTTCATGGCCATTTGTTTTTTCTTGGTAACAGCACAGAAGTAGTTTGCCACCCCATTCTTCCAGATTTTATTTTTAACTTCTCATTCTAACAAAAGTTATGGTATCCCATTGGAGTACTTATTCAAGGCAAAGAAAAAGCTTTCACACAAAATGTGATGGATTGTAGGAATCTGTTTCCACAAGATAGTGAAGATCACTAACTGGGATGGCTGTTAAGTAAACTGACAGAGATTCACTGGCATCACTGAGACACGTGGGTTCAAAACTGGGGAAAATTAAATGCTTGGTCTATTTTATCTAGCAGCACTCTTTCTATGTGCTAGTATGTCATCTTGTCTTTCTGTAGTATAGGATG
This sequence comes from Ptyas mucosa, assembly GCA_012654045.1. Lineage (NCBI taxonomy): Eukaryota > Metazoa > Chordata > Lepidosauria > Squamata > Colubridae > Ptyas > Ptyas mucosa. The sequence continues at coordinate 2,750,236 of WNWU01013616.1, forward strand.
AGTAGCATGTGAGTTTTCATTTGAAACCAGATTTGCGAGATTATCCAGCTATGTCTAAAATGAATAGCAGGCATATTTTGCACTGATTCTTTAACTTTTTTATTCTTTTCTAGAAGTATGTATTTCCTGTCAAGTCAGTCAGCCTGCCAAGATAAATAATCTTAACTACAGTATCAAGAATATATTTCTGTGTTTGCTCAGAATCTTTACTGAGGGAGAATCTGAGTCTGAGGGAGAATTAGGAAAGACAAACTTCTTTTAAGAAAAAACAAACATACAAGATATGTATGTATGTAGATAAAGTAGGCCAAAATGTTTTTTTTTCTCTAAATAAAATAAAAAATATTGAAATATTAATTTAACAATCAAAAAGCTAAGGCTTAGGACACAACGACTGTTTAACTGCACCTTACTTAAAAATATATTGTTGATATATATTGTTACTTTCTTTAACCTAAAACACATCAGGGCAACACTTCTGAGTTATGTAGATCCCTTCTTCAGCATTGTGTATTCAAAAACAGAAACAACAACAAAAAAAGAATAGAAGCAAATCAAACCTAAGGATATTGAAAAGGCAGGGAATTGTTTAAAGAGTTTCTAATTAAAGTAAAGAGCTCATTTATCGTTTTTAAAACCTGAAAGTCCTGGACAACTGTTTTAAGAAAAATATTGTGGATGTTTCAATGTCTTATGAGAGGAAAAACCCTTTCAAGATAAAGTGGACTTTGATTCAACAGTCAGTTGACTTATCAGTTTTCACTGTAGTCTTATGCATTGCTTTTCTCCTCCTCTCTTTTATTCTTCATAATCAAAAAATAAGTGATTGAAAGAGCTAATTTCATTCTAGTTTTGGCATAAAATTAATTGGGCTGATGTTTCTTTTATATAGGATTAATTTTGTTAAAAACAAAATTTACTCATCTTTACTTATTCTGCGCATTTTGGGTATTTTAGTTTACCTTCTCTGAGGAATTGAATGTAGGGAAGAGTTTCCCAAGATGAATTGAAGGTGTTAGGAGGTAAATTCCATCATAGGAAAGGAAATTCGAGATAAATTGAAATAAAACTATGCATTATACATATTAAGAGTAATTGTAGTTACAGTATTATAATTTCAATAAAATATAAATAATTTGGGCTATGCTAAAAGGGGTCTGCGGGTTTTGTAAGGTAATTTATCAATCATCAAATTTATTTAATCAATGCAGGTAACAATGGATAACTAAGAAATGTGTTGGACTGCAGCTGGCAGATGATGGTGATGAGGATTTTAAGAGAGCTGGGCAGTGAAATTAACAGGTTTGTGGGATGCTATATGTCAATCAGAGTATCCCTTCCTGTCATCAGAGTAGTTTAGATAGTAAAGGCAAAAGTAATAATTTATGATCCAGTAAGATAAAAAATGGTCTGTGTTCCCTCTTTTATATTTGCTGCCATCACCTGTATTTGCTTTATATGCTTTAAATTTATGCCACAATAAATGATGATAAATGTGTGGCAGAACAAGGCAACTGGTGAGGAATTAACATTATTTTCCAGTTGGGGAAAGACTCAAGCTTTGGCCGAGGGGGGAACTCATGTTAATTATAAATAAAAGTAGGTCTCACCCTAAAGCCCTGGGCCACTGAAAAATTTTCCTTAGGTATGCCTTCACTTCCTGAAAACAGGACATTTCACATTCAGTTCAACATACATGGGAGGCTTTTTGGCTGACATCTAGTTTTTGAAAAGGTTTAGTTAATGGGAAGTGACACAGAAATCTCAACTGAAAAAGTGCATGCCTCTTCAGTTCAGTTGAAATTCTAAATGAGAAGGCAGAGAGACCTTTGGTGCAGGGGTGAAATCTACTTACCTTCCCTACCAGTTCAGAAGTGCGCACTCTGCCTTCTGCGCATGCAGAGAGGGTCAAAAACAGGTTACTTCCTGGTTTTAACACCTGGGCAAGTGGGCGGAGCGCTGCCGCCACTGCCGGTTCTCCAAACCATGTGCCGCTGCTGCTACTGGTTCGGGCAAACCGGTCCGAACCAGTAGCATTTCACCCCTGCTTTGGTGGGTATAGGATGAAGTTATATTCCCATAGCAGCTACATAGCAGGCACATACTGCTTTTGGAATATTTCAGTGTAGAATAATGTTTGGGAAAAGAATGCCAGAGATGAAAATTAAGAGAAAAGAAAAAAGTATGTCACAGTTGAATTTTTGATTATTCTAATAAAGTAGTGTTACTCAACACATAATAAAGGTGGCAGATCATGTCATGCTTTAAAGCTCCGTTTCCTAGGAAAAGAATTCTGAAGTATAACCCAACAAGCCAAGTACAAAGGCAAGATCTTCAAATGGCAGAAATGTCTAGCAAAGTCAACAAGCTAAATATTTTTTGGATTTCTTCCAGTAAGCTTGTTGTTAGTAGGAGTCCCAGAGGAAAGAGAGGTGATTAAAAACAGAATAATTAATGCTATGAAAGACTAAAGCTGAGAAACTTCCTATAGGAACAAATCTCCACTTTTAGATGCAATTGCATTCTGTCTTGTGTGGACATGCACATATATAGATAGATACAGCTGTGATATGTGGAAATTTTTAAAAAGGTTTCCTTGTTACTATTATTCAGAGATTCTGTCTGATATATATTTAAAATGAAAAATATTTGATGTTGCAAAATATGAAAAAGATGCTAATAACCTGAACTACTGTTTCTCCCATAAGGGAAAAATGTAGTTTTTAAAAGGAAAATTATTCTCTGTGTGTATATTTAGTTTTAATATGTACTGTAACTTTCCTTACAATTAATTGCTTTAATACAAAATTTTTGCTCTGAAGTATTTATCCTTGACAGGCTAGTTTAAAAATAGTTAAGGAAACAAAGTCTTTTAATAGGTTTGTTTTGAAAATATACTAACCTCCTCTTCCTTCTTATTTTCCCACCCTTCACCTTTTATTCTACAATAACTTATTTGGTTACTTAAGTCAGGTTTGGTGTTCGGTATTCATTCGGTATAGAATGAAATTTCTATAATGTTAACTGCCTAACTTGCATGCTAGCTAGGTTTAAGCGGATTACATAGATGTACTGCTTTACATTAAGTTGGTGACAATTCCAGAGTTTGAAATATGCCACCTGCTAGCAGAATGCAATTGCACTAATATTTCTATTCTTACATGGTGGGAACTGTTATTAATTGTAAGATGAATAGTGGACTTATATTGCTTATTTCTATCATGCAAAGACCTGTATGCTGCAAACCCATAGACGTGTTGTCAAACTTTCTTGCAAAAATCAAATCCAGAAGCACACACAGATAACTGATTCAGCAGGATTCATTAACTTCTCTTTATATACATAATAACAGATGAAATAAATTTTACAATACCAATATAGATTCTTCTTCAAGGTAGTAGCAGTTATAACACAAGGCAGGAGAGAACAGCTAGTTTCATTTCAGCAGAGCAGACAGTATGCAGACTGCTTAGTTTCAGTTTCAATTCTCTGCACAGACTCAGAAGCTGCAGACTAAGACACGCCCTGGCTCCAGTCTGTCTCAGCTCCCAATTGGTTGACTTAGTTGCTATGCCTATTCATTGGCTGATCTATTCCAGTTTATGAATATTCATACTCTGACACATGTCACCTAAAGGCCTCTTGGAATTGCCTTGTTTGGCCCTTCACATTTCATATAAAAACTACTTAAATGATCTAGAATAAAAGAACAAGATGTTCTTCCCTTAGTTTGCATTGCAATATCCTGTCCCTTCAGACTTTCATCTTATGCCCTAGGAGCTAAATATATTTAAAAAATCAGAAAGTGACTAGCTTCAAATTCTGAAGTATGTTTAGATGTAATGTTATTCAGTGAATACGTCTTTTAAAAAGCTAGTATGTCCTATGAGGTTTTTTTTCTGGATTTCAGAATCATTATTTAGATTGTGTCCGTCTTTGCAGTAATGGGTTTGGTGTCTGGTAAATGTGATGGGGGAAAATGTGAAGGAAAATGGTTTATTGCTGTAATTATTCCTTTTGAGGTCAGTAAAAATTGAGGTGCATTCTCCAAACATGCTGAGCTTGGTGATGTTAATCTTAGGTTTGTGTGTGTGTGTGTGTATGTGTGTTAGCATAGAACCCAGTTTATAATAATAATTAGCTTATAATTCAATGTATTATGAAAAGCCAGAAGATGAATTTATTCAGTAGACAAGTTAACATATTATGTGAATGCATCCTACTTGAACTATTATATATATAGAATGTAGAATCATAGGGTTAGAAGGGATCTCGGAGATCTTCCAGTTCAACCCGTTATTGAAGTGAAGAGACCTTCATCCCAGTCAAATGGCTGCCCGGTCTATTTTTTAAAACCTCTATTGATGGAACACCCAAAACTCCAGAAGGCAAACTATTCCATTGATTAATTGTTCTCACTGTCAAAACATTTCTCTTTACTTCTAGATTGGATCTCTCTTTAGCAAGCTTCCAAACGTTATTTCTTGTTTTGCCCTCTGGTGCTTTGGAGAATAAGCTAGTCCCCTCTTCTTTGTGACAGCTCTTCAAGTACTGGAAGACAGTTATCATGTTTCCCCTAATCCTTCACTTCAATGGACTAGACATATGAATCACACTCGTTTGCATTTTTTCCCCTGGTTTACTCTAATTTGCACTTTTCTTTCTACCTTGAATTTTTTCTACTTCTGTTTCTTGTCTACAGTTCTCATGGATATGTCCAGCTAAGCGAATCATAGTATATTTCAGACCCATCTAGCCAGACTCTGATCTTTTGTTGTTTTCCACTTTAGATGGATGAGTGAAACTCATTTTCCTAGTTTTGATCCATGGAATGGGTAAATCCAAACTTTTAAGCTTGATTCTTGGATATCTGATTAAGTACTAATTATTATTTATATTATTCCATTTATGGATTATTCCATACTCACCAAAAAAGTGAGTATTAAAACTGTTTCATTGGCCTTTGGATTGTGTCTGTTTTATTATTTGAAATACAAGCCTAGTTACTTAAAGATTTTAAAACAATTACCTCAATAGTACGCATTGGCAGTATATTTGAGACATCTGCACCTCTATAACTGTCTGGTTCGGTTCTGCAACCCCACAAGACAGACACAGAGCATAATTAGAACTTCAGAAAAAACAATTACTACCAACCTGCCTTTCCATTGAGGACCTGTATACTGCACAAGTCAAAAAGAGGGCTGTGAAAATATTGACAGACCCCTCGCATCCTGGACATAAATTGTTTCAACTCCTACCCTCAAAATGACGCTATAGAGCCCTGCACACCAGAACAACTAGACACAAGAACAGTTTTTTCCCTATCACCATCACTCTGCTAAACAAATAATTCCCTCAACACTGTCAAACTAGTTACTAAGTCTGCATTACTATTAATCTTCTCATTGTTCCTATTACCCCTCTCCTCCCACTTACGACTGTATGATTGTAACCTTGTTGCTGGTATCCTTACCATTTATATTGACTGTTTTCTAGTATGATTTGATTGCTTATTTGTACCCTATGGCAATCATTAAGTGTTGTACCTTACGATTCTTGACAATTCTTCTTTATGTATACTGAGAGCATATGCACCAAGACAAATTCATTGTGTGTCCAATCAAACACTTGGCCAATAAAGAATTCTATTCTATTCTATTCTATTCTATTCTATTCTATTCTATTCTATTCTATTCTATTCTATTCTATTCTATTCTATTCTATTCTATTCTATTCTATCCTATCCTATCCTATCCTATCCTATCCTATCCTATCCTATCCTATCCTATCCTGTCCTTTATTAGCTGATCCAGCAAGTCCAAATTTCTATTTTTCCCACTGCCTTATTCTGGCCTTTAGCATTACTGGTTTTCCAAATGAATTGCTTTCGTCATGCCTCTTCTTTATCAGTGATCTTGGTCCTTCATTGTCTGAATCCAGTCAACAGTCTCACTTTGTCTAATCGCTTGCTATTCCCCCCTTTATTTCCAGTCTCAGCTTTTCTCACTTCTCTTTTATCTTATAATTACTACTGTATGGTTGAGGATTCATTATTTCTTCTTTGTCAGCTACCTTTGATTTTGTGCTTCTGATTCAGAACATTCAACTGATAGTTCCCCAGGAAGCATTTCATTTCCTAAAGTCATTTGCTTTGCAACTAGATTGTGAAGTGGCTAAAAATGCTTAGAGAAAACAGAGTAAAGCATTCTTCTAGTTCACAAAATCTCTTAATACAGGTAGTCCTGTATTACAACCATTCATTTAGTAACAACAGCACTGAAAAAAGTGACTTATGACCATTTTTCACACGACTGTTACAGCATCCCCATAATCACGTTATCCAAATTCGGATGCTTGGCAAATTCTTTCATATTTATGTTGGTTACAGTGTCCCAGGCTTATGTAAGTCAATGGGAAGCCAGATTCACTTTACAACCATGTAACTAACTGAACAACTGCAGTTATTCACTTAGCAACCGTGGCAAGAAAGGTTGTAAAATGGAACAAAATTCACTTGACTTAGCAACAGAAATTTCTCATTTAGCAATTATGCTATTTAGCAATTTAGCAATTTAGCAATTATGGTTCTAAATTGAGGACTACCTGTATGCCTAGTTAAGGAGTCTGCAATCTTAAACACTCAAAAGAGCCATTTGGACCCATTTCCCCCAGAAAAGAAAACACCAGGAGCCACAAAACCTGGGTGGGCATGGCCAACTCAACGTCACTCACTTCTACCAGTCACATGACCACCTAGCCATGCTTACGCAGCTGGTCATTAGGGCAGAGAACCGGTTGTTAAAAACCACCGGAAACCACAAAACCCTTTTGACATCTCCCTCCCTCCCTCCCTCCCTCCCTCCCTCCTTCTTTGTATCTCTCTGTCTCTGCTCTGGTCCTTTCCCCATCCCCCGCCGTCACTCTTATCTTCTCAGGCCAGGCGAGGAGTGACTGGGAGGGGAGGGCGAGGGGTGGGGCCAGCCAGTGGTGGGATCACCCGACAGGGAGCCATATCAGAGGGCCCAAAGAGCCACATGCAACTTCAGAGCCGCAGGTTGCTGACACCTGGCCTAGTTAATCAGTTCCTATCATCTCCTGATTCTCAGAAACATCCCTCTTTTTATCTATTTGCTTCAATATATCATAGTTGGCATATGATTTGCCAACTGCAGAAAACTACTAGTAAAACAGAAAACAATTATTTAGTTATAGAACAGAACCTAATATCTCCCTATAGGTTCTCCTCACTTTAATTAAGTGTTCTATCTTTCTCTGTCTTCTAAACCAGGGGTCTCCCCTTGGTAACCCTTGGCAAAGCTGGCTGAGGAATTCTGGGAGTTGAAGTCCACCAGTCTTAAAGTTACCAAGGTTGAGGATGCCTGTTCTCAACAGATTTGTTAATCAACTCCTACTTCAGATAACATTTCCAAAGAGATTCATACTTCCATTCCAATTTCATTTTCCTGGTTATTATTTTGTGATTTTGTCCAACTGTATTGTGTGACATAATAAACTTTTCCGCTTTTGTAGTGAAGCCCAAGGATGTTCATGGGATTAAAAACTAAGTTTTCTAATGAGAAACTAGGAGAACTGAATACCATATTTGGCCTTGAGAAAAGAAAAAAGGTCAAGAAAATGTACTCCAACTACACAGAGTCATTCAAAATTGTGCAGGAGCAAATAAAATTATTAAATAAGATCCCACACAGATTCCTAGTGCAGAAATAATGGCCTTGAATTACAGGAAGAAAGCTTCCAAACTGAATAATAGACAAACAAAAAAACTGTAAGAACAGAAAAAAAACCCACAAAAAAGTGTAAGAACAGTTTCAACAATGGAACTCTTGCCACAGAAAATGGTGAACTATCTCTCAGTGGAAATGTTTAAGAAGAACTTGGTTAGGCTTCAGTCAAGTTTTTTTTTCCTTTTCATTTATATTCCTGTGCTGAGCAGGACTTGTATGCAGGAGCCCAAGGGGGCTCTTCCCATTGTATAATTTTGTGAAGCTGTTGTCTGCAAAACTGTCCTTGAGAGACAGGAGTAGCAGGAGCAGCAGACCAAGCAAAGATCAGATAATAAGCCATTTAGCCTATAGAGAGAATGGGGACATCGCAAACGTCCCAGAAAGGACCACCAGTGGTTTCTTGAACTGCAAAGGTGGGGACAGCGACATACACTTTCAGACTTGCAAGATGTTGTTATAGCATTACCATAAATGTAGTGTGAATATTCATGGTTGGTACTTTTTGTGTGGGCTACCTCTAAAAGGCATACTAAAAAGCAAAGACATCACCCTGCCAACAAAAGTGTGTATGGTCAAGGTTATAGTTTTCCCAGTTGCAATGTATGGCTGTGAAAGTTAGACCATAAGAAAGGCTGAGCGCCAAAGAATTGAGGCCTTTGAACTATGGTGCTGGAGAAAACTCCTGCGAGTCTCTTGGACTGCAAGGTGATCCAACCCGTCAGTCCTAGAGGAGATCAACCCTGACTGCTCTTTAGAAGGCCAGATCCTGAAGATGAAACTTAAATACTTTGGCCACCTAATGAGAAGGAAGGACTCACTGGAGAAGAGCCTAATGCAGGGAAGGATTGAGGGCAAAAGAAGAAGGGGACGGCAGAGAATGAGATGGCTGGAGGGAGTCACTGAAACAGTAGGTGTGAGCTTAAATGGACTCCAGATCATGGTAGAGGACAGGAAGACCTCGAGGAACATTGTCCATGGGGTCGCGATAGGTCGGACATGACTTTACAACTAACAACAACAACCTTTAAAAGGTTGAAATAAATCTTGAAAATGTGAAATCACATCTCTCTCCCCTTGCCTTCAGAATTCAAAAAACTAGGATGGATTTTTATGAGATGTTTACGATGCCTCCTTTGCTTCTGTGGGCTAAGCTGCCTCTTGGTTGCCTAGTCTGATCTTCTTCCCTCTCCTGAAAGACATTCTCACGCATTATTACAGATAGAGAGAGCCCATAACTAACTGAAGCACAGATAATCCTTGACTTGCAAGCTTTTATTTAACAATAGTTTAGATTTATGATGGCCTCCAAAAAAAGAAAAAGTGACTTACAATGTGTTCTTGAAGTTACAACCATTGCAACACACCTGCAGTTACATGATTGCAATTTAGATGCTTGGCAACCAACGCACATGTAACGATAGTTGCAGTGTCATGTGATTGCAATTTGCTACCTTTCCAGCCAGCTTCTGACGAGCAATGTCAATTGGGGATGCTGGATTCACTTAACACCAACCTGATTCACTTAATGACCATGGTATAAATGGTTGTAAAATTTAGGACAGTCATGTGACTCATTTAGCAACTGCACTGCTTAGCGAGTGACCAATCCTGGTCCTGTTTGTGGTTGACTGCTTGTCGTGTGGTAGAATAGATCCATGCATGGTGTCCCTAAATTCCATAGCTGTCGGATTCAAACCCAGGAAGTATCTATAATCAGAATAGAATAGAATAGAATTCTTTATTGGCCAAGTGTGATTGGACACACGAGGAATTTTTCTTTGGTGCGTATGCTCTCAGTGTACATAAAAAGAAAAGATACGTTCATAAAGAATCATAAGGTACAACACTTAATGATAGTCATAGGCAGGGGTGAAATGCTCCTGGTTTGGACCGGATCTCCTGATCCGGTAGCAATGATGGCAGGTGGTTCAGAGAACCAGTAGCAAAAATTCCTGCACCCCCTCCCCCACCATGCTCAGCTGAGTCGCACGATCATCAGAGGCTTTTTTTAAAAAAAAACTTTTAAAAGCATTTTTTCTACAACCTCTTCCGACGAAAAAATGCTTTGAAAAGTTAAAAAAAAAGGTTGGCCACACCCACCGAGTCACAGTACCCCCTCCCCACCAAGCCACGCCCACAGAACCGGTAGTAACACATTTTACATTTCACCCCTGGTCATAGGGTACAAATAAGCAATCAAATAAGCATACTAGGAAACGAACAATATAAATCGTAAGGATACAGCAATAAGTTACAGCCATACACTCATAAGTGGGAGGAGATGGGTGATAGGAATGATGAGAAGATTAATAGTAATAGTAATAGTAATGCAGACTTAGTGAATAGTTTGACAGTGTTGAGGGAATTATTTGTTTAGCAGAGTGATGGTGTTCGGGAAAAAACTGTCCTTGTGTCTAGTTGTTCTGGTGTGCAGTGCTCTATAACGTCGTTTTGAGGGTAGGAGTTGAAACAGTTTATGTCCAGGATGCGAGGGGTCTGTAAATATTTTCACAGCCCTCTTTTTGACTCCTGCAGTATTCAGGTCCTCAATGGAGGGCAGGTTGGTAGCAATTGTTTTTTCTGTAGTTCTGCAGAACTAGGACTGGTGGCAACATTGCTACCAACAGAATTCTCTTGTGGAAATCCCAGTTTTGCAACCATTGGATACTTTATTGCTATTTTAATATGTGCTAAATCACCCACTTGAAATAGCAGCTGCTTTCCCTAATTAAGCCTAAATACAGAAAATACAAATTAGTAGTCCTACAGGGCTTAGATGAGTGCTTAAAAATATGGTTTCTCTGTTTATGTATATACAGCTTGGAAGCAAAATGTGTAGATTGCAATCCCCTGAAACAGTCTCTAATATGACCATGATCACATGTTGTAAAACTCAAGGAATTTGTCCAATTTATACCACCAAATTTCTGCAACTGAACCAATGCAGATAGGAAGTTGCAGGTTTATTTTAAAGCATTCGGGATTCTACCTTTTCTAAGACCTGTAGTTTATTCTCACTTTGTATCCCTATATTGCTAGCGATACTTTTGTTAATTACTATTTTTGAAAGAGGGTATTGGTAGGGGGTATGGTTTTACTAATTACATTCTAGGGTGAAATTATATGATTGAAAGCAGAGCGGATGAGCATTTTGTTACATTTTATTTTAAAGACATGAGATTGTTTTGGAACACTATGGAGAACTAGGAACTTTCCCCCCTTCCTGCTGTGGGCCTAATTGGTACATAATAACATTTTGAGATTATCCCTTTGCCCTAAGTGTTTTTGAGGCAACCATACCTATTATATTGCATTGCAAAAGTACATGGTAGATGCCTTACCGTCTTGTCTTTTATGGCTAGTCTATTGACTTTTATTACTAGTCCATTCCATCAGACCTGGGTCTTCTAATCTTAAATGCAATCAAAGTTAATTCTTTAACTTCTAATTCTTAAATGCAATCAAAGTTAATACGACTCTTCCTCCCGAAAACAAGGGAGAGCATTCCTGGATTAATGAAACTCTCATTTTGTGCGGCAGGTTAGCATATTTGCATTAATACTACGTGGTGCAAGGGCTAATGAACACTTTTCTTGGTAAGAATTAGAAGTTGAAACTTGTTGTAGAACTTAACTCCAGAAAGATCTTGGGTTGGAGACACATATGTGTAAATATAAATCTCGATGGGTCTCAAAACATAAGAAAATGACTCGTGTTTCATACCTGAAATAATCACAAATGGTTGTTACTCAGTTGAGGCATTAAGGTAAAGGTAAAGATTCCCTTCGCACATATGTGCTAGTTCTTCCCGACTCTAGGGGGCGATGCTCATCTCTGTTTCAAAGCTGAAGAGCCAGCGCTGTCCAAAGAAGTCTCTGTGGTCATCTGGCCAACATAACTCAATGCCAAATGCACACAGAACGCTGTTACCTTCCCACCAAAGGTGGTGCTTATTTTTCTATTTGCATTTTTTACGTGCTTTCGAACTGCTAGGTTGGCAGAAGCTGGGACAAGTAATGGGAGCTCATCCCGTTACGCGGCACTAGGGATTCAAATCACTGAACTGTCGACCTTTCAATCGACAAGCTCAGTGTCTTAGCCACTGAGCCACCACGTCCCTAGTTGAGATATTACTACAGGGAAAATTCCAGTAAAACTAACTAAGTTTGAATTAGCTTCCAGTAGAAACTGATCACATCTGATTTCCAGTGTCATGTAGTACAGGTGGTCCTCAACTTACAACCATTTGTTTAGCAATTGTTTCAAGTTACAATGGCACTGAAAAAAAGTGGCTTGAAATAGGTCCCTGCTGTTACAATCATTTCAGCATCCTCATTGCCACATGAATAAAATTCGGGTGATTGGCAACTTGCTTGATTGCAACATCTAAGTCATATGATTGCCGTTTGAGACCCTCCCAGCAAAGCCAATGGGGCAAACCTGATTCACTTAATGACTATATCCACTTAACAATGGTGATGATTTGCTTAACATCTCTGGCAACAAAGGTCATAAAATCAGGCATGACTCATTTACCAACCTCCAAGGTTAGCAACAGAAATTCTGGTCCCAGTTGTAATCGTAAATTGACTGACTGTAATATGGATTTGAGCAGTGGTGGGATTGATATAATTTAACAACTGGTTCTCTGCCCTAATGATTTCTTCCAACAACCAGCTCACCAACTGATCAGAAAGTTAACAACTGGTTCTCCCGAATTGGTGCGAACTGGCTGAATCCCACCATTGGATTTGAGGGGAAGAAAGTGATTTGAACTGCTATGGACATGCGCATTAAACCTGCCAGTATGTACTTAAATCAGTTTCTTTGAAAGTTGTTGGTAGGTGCATCATGATTGCCCGTGTATCCTTTTGGAATACCAATCACTGCAAAGCCCCATTCATTTCAGCTCGACCAAAAAACTTCAAGGAAACATGTAAAGAATTAGATATGTTTTTAATAGTTTAAGAAGCTCTACCCTGGCCACCATCCAGACGCTCCTCAATTTTATACTTTGCCTCCATGAAAGTCAGTTGTTTAGCAGTTGTTACAGATTTACATTTGGTATGTCTTACTTCATTAGATTTAATCAGCCACTGCTTCAGCAACACATTAAATTGTGTTTCTAACGCTACTGTTCTTAATTTTATTTTTAGACCCAATTTGCAGCTGTTGGTTTGTTGGATCAGTGACTATTAATGCAAATTCAAGCAGATTTTGATTATAAATTTTAATGTCTTCTCAAAAGCTGTTAAGATTTAATGTGTCAAATCTGTACCTTTCATTAATGGTCATTTAAAATGTATGCATCTGTGCAGTTATTAGATAGAGAACGTAATTCAAGAACATTATCTCTTAGCTTATGCACCGCTTCAACTTCTAAATAACTTTTCGAAATATGTTGTGTGCCTTGTTTTCTTTGTCTGTGACCCAAGTCTATTAAAGAAAAAAACCTTGAAAAAATCAGATAAGATTTCTAGGGTTAGATTAATCCAATGTTTCTCAACATTGGCAACTTTAAGATGTGGGGACTTCAGCCAACATGGGGAATTCTGGGAGTTGAAGTAAACAGGTCCTAAAATTGCTAAGATTGAGAAACATTCATATATATTTGAAATTGCTTCTTTATTGGCTAAACATTTATTGCAGAGGTCTTCAAACTTGGCAGCTTTAAGACTTGTGGACTTCAACTCCCAGAATTCTCCAGCCAGGTTTGAAGACCTCTGATTTATTGTATATGAATTAATTAAGAAGAAAATCAGTTTCATTTGTTTCCTAGCAACTACTAGAATATAATAGCTACTAGACTCACCCAAGACTCCTTCATCAAATTTATATTTCAATGTTTTAATTTACATGGCACCTCATACCCAGGTGCCAATAATATTTCCCAGTCCCTGCGTTAAGAACAGCTGGAAAATCCTTGCTCTTGGCTCCAAAGTTCATTTAAAGAACAATGGCCAGAATTAGAGCTTTTTAGTGGTAACACTCCAATTATGAAAGTCTATCTTAGAATAAGATATGTCTGGCCCCTCACTGCCCTCTTTTGAGCAAGAATGGACTCCATATTTCTATCCAAGCTGTTGTAAGATGGCTGCCTAGTCTGAAACTGGATTGTCTTTTAGATCGTATTTTGGTTTTCTTTGTTGCAGTAACGTTTGGTGTAATTTGTTGTGCTTAGTACATTTAAGGATTCCTATTTTTAATGATATATTTATTTAAGACAATATTGTTACTGTTGTTTTCATTATCTTCTGAGTTTGCCTAGAAGAAACAGTGGCATAGGAGACAGATTGATGGATTTGTCTGCCTTTCCCCCCAATAATTGGCTGTCATTCAAGGGTGGAATACACAAGACAATGTCACACAATCTTTTGTGAAACAACTAGACAGGTTGATGTTTTAGGAATGAGCTCTGTGTAAATCATTATGTTTAGTCCTATTCTGATTAGAATCTTAGCAGCATTCTGCTTCAAAAACTATTCAATCAGATTCCTTGGGCCAAGGAAACATTTCTTCCTAATTTTTTTTCAGACAGTTTAAATTAATGCAGTGTTTTGGCTTGACAAACAAAACTGTTTGTTTCTGTTACACTAATTAGCTACTATTTCTGCTCACTCATAGAAAATAGAATGAAAGTTTTCCGAGAACAAACACATATACTTCCAATTAACAGTGTCAGTAGTTCCAAAATTGTACACATGTTCCTTGCCAGGCATTTTGCCCCAAAGCTTGATAAACTGTCGTTTATTTGTGGAGGCGCAGTCTTTAAATTTCTGCTCTTTTCATCAATGTGTACATTTGACATGTCTGTTGAAGCACCGTAACTTGTACTTCATGCAAATAGGCATGCAGAGCTCTAGAAAATCTGAAACGGTGGATTATATTTAAGAGCTAGCTAGACCAGGGGTCGGCAACAGTGGTGAGATTCAAGTAATTTAACAACCGGTTCTCTGCCCTAATAATTTCTTCCAACCAGTTCACCAGATTGCTCAGAAGGTTAACAACCGGTTGTCCCGAAGTGGTGCGAACTGGCTGAATCCCACCACTGGTCGTCACCCTTAAACACTCAAAGAGCCATCTGGACCCGTTTCCTACAGAAAAGAAAACATCGGAATCCGCAAAACTCTTTTGACATCTAAAATGAAGATAACACTGCAGATATCATTTTTTTATCTTTATGCTATGTATTTTTTTAAAAAAACTATAGTGTGTTGCATTTATGAAATCAATGAACTGCTACAGAGAAAACATTTTTTTATTTCTGCATGCAACAAAAACATTTTGAACTCTGAAAAAAAAAGATGGCTCAAAAAACTCAATAAATCATGTGCTGGTGGGTGTCACACATTGGCAACTGTGACACATATTTTGAGCGACAGGGAGCGGCAGCAGAGGGATGAAAGAGCCACATGCGGCTCCAAAGCCGTGGTTGCAGACCCCTAAGCTAGACCAATGCCCTCAAGCAATACTGACAGAGTGAGGCCAGGCCCAGATATCCTGTTGCTGCCTCTTTAACTAAAGTACTGTTGGACAAAATATCCAGGTCCAGTCCAAGCCGGGAGAAAGACATTGGAAACATGGAGGCTGCTTGGAAAGATGGTTTAATGATGAAGCAGAACCACGTGGATTCTGGGTAGCTGACCACATGGAGTTAAGAATGGAGGATATTTATTCCTACTCTTGGGCTTTGCACTTGAACTTCCTGTTCCTGTGCAAGAACATGTATCCTATTGGCTGTTGTAGGAGTCATAGCTGGCTCTGTAGGTTGTCTGAGCTACGTTTGGTTGACATTTGGAGGGTGATGAAATGAAAGGGTTTGTTGGGAAATTCCTATTGTGGCTGAGGACTAACCCTACCTTTGTTCAGAACTTCCTGTAGGGAATTTGCTTATGAATAGAGCTAGCTATCTCTTTATCTCTTAAGTGTTGACATCTGCTGAGGGCTACTAAGAAAGGTGGGGGCTATTGAGTCTGCTTCCTGCCTCTAAAAAAACATGTTTCCAGGGAAATATAATAATCTGCCTTTTTAAATATTTTTAAAAGTATTTCATTCTTCTAGGAGAGGGGTGCTAACTTTCTACAGTACATAAGACTTCAAGAACATTCCTTGCTCAGCAAGGTGGTTGTTAAGTGAGATGTGCCCAATTTTACAACCTGTTTTTTCCATGGTTGTTAAGCAAACCATGTGGCCATTAAATGAATCTGCCTTCCCCCATTGAAATTTCTCATCAGAAGCTGGCCAGGAAAGTCACAAATGGCGATCATATGACTCTGGGATGCTGCAATCAAAATAAATACATGTTTGTTGCCAAGCACCCAAGGTTGGATCACATGACCATGAGAATGCTGTGACAGCCATAAATGCAAGGACCAGTTGTAAGGTACTTGGTTTTAGTGCTGTTGTATTTTGAATGGCCACTAAATGAATGGTTGTAAGTTGAGAATCTGTATTTTTTTAAGACTAAAGAAAGGACATTTTTGGTAAGAATGTACCAGCAGGTGCAGTGAGCATGTCCACAAATGAGGAAATCTTTCTGCTTCAGATCCAACAGCTGCCGATCTCTACTTAAACTCTATTTAGAGTATTTAAAAAGTCTGTTTCTACTAAGCATTTGTAAAGCTCAGCACTCAAGTTAATGCGGTAAATTTCTTGCTATTTGATTTCCTTCTCACTCATACTTTTAATTATCAGAATCTGTCACACTTGAGTACTAATTAAAAATCATTAGTTTACAGCTGGTTTAGCAGTTGATGAAAAATTGATTCTAAAATTAAAGTTTTGCCTTAAGGCAGGCATCTTCAGATTTTTCTGAACTTTATTATTTAGTAGTTAGTAACTTTGGAAGTACTATCAATAATGCAGTCACTCAACCAACATTTATACAATTTTTATACAAAGGTTGCAATCTTCAAATATAGGTAGCATTTTCTAGAAGTTTAATTACATATAAATAAAATGAACTACAGATAGTCCTGAATTTACAACTACAATTGAGCCCAAAATTTCTGTTGTTAAGTGAAACATTTGCTAAGTGAGTTTTGCCCCATTATACAACCTTTCTTGACATAGTTTTTAAGTGAGTCACTGCAGTTGTTCAATTAGTAATACAGTTGTTAAATGAATCTGGATTCCCCATTGACTTAGACCTTGTCTAAGTGATACCATGCTCCCCAGGACAGTGCAAAGGTGATACCATGCTCCCCGGGACAGTGCAGATGTCATAAATGTGAGCATGGGGATGCTGCAATAGTCATAAATATGAAAAACGGTAATAAGCCACTTTTTTCAGTGCCGTTAACACTTCCTTGGTAACTAAAAGACTTCAAACAGTCACTAAATGAACTGTTGTAAGCCGAGGAGTACTGAATAAAATACAATAAATGAAAGTTGTAGGATACTAAAAAGTCTAGGTACGTAAAACCAATTTACTAAAATCTAAACTATTTTGTGCATAAAATATTAAAATACTATGCCACTGAATAGCAATAGCAATAGCACTTAGATTTATAAACCACTTCACAGTGCTTTCCAGCCCTCTCTAAGCAGTATTACAGAGTCAGCATATTGCCCCCAACAATCTGGATCCTCATTTTACCGACCTCGAAAGGATGGAAGGCTGAGTCAACCTTGAGCTGGTGAGACTCAAACTGCCAAATTGCAGGCAGCTGGCAGTCAGTAGAAGTAGCCTGCAGTACTGCATTCTAACGATTGCTGCCACCTGAACATATATAAGCACAGGCATAAATGAATATGGATGAATAAAGATGCATAGGAATTTAACAAAATATGGCATATATTGATTGTATGAAACTTCTACAGATGGTTTTAAAAAATCTGTTTCCTAAAAGCACTTTTTTGAAACGCACGATAAAAACTACCGGTAGGTGTTCTATTTCTTACTGTTAGAAAACAAACTTATGTTTGTTTGTTTGTTTATTATATTTATATACCGCCCTTCTCCTGAAGGACTCAGGGGGGTGAACAGCCAAGATCAAATACATAAATATAAAAGTTAGAAACAATTTAAAACCAGATTAAATACTTTGGCCCACAATTAAAAACATCCCCTTAAAATCCAATTTAAAATTTAAAACCATTAAAAATTAGGCTAGCCCAGCTTGCTAGAATAACAAAGTCTTCAGGGCACGGCGGAAGGTGCGCAAGTCTGGGGTCCTCCGTACCACAGGGAGCAGCTCGTTCCAGAGGGCAGGAGCCCCCACTGAGAAGGCTCTCCCCCAGGGGGTCGCCAGTCGACATTGTCTGACCAATGGCACCCCGAGGAGCTCTGCCCTGTGGGAGCGTACTGGCCGGTGGGAGGCTGTCGGTAGCAGAAGGCGGTCCCATAAGTACCCAGGTCCTAAGCCATGGAGCGCTTTAAAAATGTTAATGAACACCTTGAATCGCACCCCGAAACTGGGACCACTGGGAGCCAATGCAGCTCGCGCAGGAGAGGTGTTACATGGAAGCGCCCCACCACTCCCATAATCACCTGCACGGCCACATTTTGGACCAGCTGGAGTCTCCGGATGCTCTTCAAGGGGAGCCCCATGTAGAGAGCATTGCAGTAGTCCAGTCGGGAAGTGATGAGGGCATGAGTGACTGTGCGCAGGGAGTCCCGATCCAGAAAGGGACGCAACTGGTGGATCAGGTGAACCTGATAAAAAGCTCCCCTGGCCACGGCTATCATATGCTCTTCTAAAGACAGCCGCATGTCCAGGAGGACACCCAAGTTGAGAGCCCTCTCCATGGGGCCAATGACTCACCCCCAATAGCCAGCGATGGCACCAGCTGGCTATATTGGATGCCGGAAGCCACAGCCACTCAGTCTTGGAGGGGTTGAGTCGGAGTCTGTTTCTCCCCATCCAGACCCACATGGCCTCCAGGCACCGGGACATCACTTCAAGGGCATCATTGGGGTGGTCTGGGATGGAGATGTACAGCTGAGTGTCATCAGCGTACTGATGGAACTGCACCACAAAACCACGGATGATCTCACCCAGCAGCTCCACATAAATGTTGAACAGAAGGGGCAAGAGGACCGACCCCTGTGGCACCCCACACATAACGCACCTCGAGGACGACCTCTGTCCCCCTGCCAACACAAACTGCAACCGGTCAGAGAGAAAGGAGGAGAACCACTGTAATATAGTGCTCCCAACCCCCAGCCCCTCCAGCCGATGCAGCATGATATCATGGTCGATGGTATCAAAAGCCGCTGAGAGATCTAATAGGACCAGGACAGAGGAACAACCCCTGTCCCGAGCCCTCCAGAGATCATCAACCAATGCGACCAATGCCGTTTCCGTGCTGTACCCAGGCCTGAAACCAGACTGGAACGGTCTAGATAAACAGCATCATCCAGGTGCTGGGGAATATGTTACGCAACCACACTCTCAACAACCTTCGACACAAAGTGAAGGTTGGAGACTGGACGGTAATTCGCCAATAACAGCCTTATTTGTCAGTAAGTCTCACCTGAAGTCAATTAGACTTTCAGGATTCATATGACTGCTCTGCTACTGGATTATATTTCAAAACAGCTCAGTTCCCATCATATCTTCTAGAAGGCAGTGGAAATATTATTTGTGGAAGTGTCCCAAAATCCATTGCTATTTTTATTATACAGAAGATTTAAGAAAATAAAACTTTTATGTGAAGTTTAAAAAAATAAATCACCAGAATAGTTTTCTGGTTGAATTAGAATTATTATTCTGAATTGGCAGCTTTTGCTATTTCAAAGAGAAATCTAAATTCCTTTATCTAAATCCAAAAAGATTCTTCAAACCATTTTTTCTGGAAGAAACTTACAGTATATTAATGATATGCAGTCTATGCATGAATAAATAATTAGATATTTTAGAATAAATGGCGTGAATTGTAATCTTTTCCTTTTCAAATTCTTTTCATTTGCTTATTTACTTGAACAAAAACTCAAGCCCATTAAATGATGACCAATCAGGTATAAATATATATGATCCAGACTTTATTGAATGTAGTTTCCTACAAATGCTGTACTTTTTTCTGGAGTCATTAAGGGTACTGCATCTGATACCCAAAACTCAACAATTTTAAACTGTCAGCCTATGTGAATAAGATTTATTTATTTATTTTTATTTTATTTTTTTATTTTTATTTGATTTATATGCCGCCCTTCTCCGGAGACTCAGGGCGGCTTACAGTGCGTTAAGCAATAGCTTTCATACTTTTGTATATTTATACAAAGTCCCCCCCACAATTATTGCCCCCACAATCTGGGTCCTCATTTTACCCACCTTAGAAAGGATGGAAGGCTGAGTCAACCTTGAGCCTGGTGGGATTCGAACTTGCAGTAATTGCAAGCAGCAGATGTTAATAGATGTTAATAACAGGGTGCTTTAAACCACTGTACTACAGGCTCTGTTTTCACAGATCTTCAGTGAACCTCCTTATACCATGCAATAATGATAACAATGAGCAGTGTATTATTCATTGTATTATTAAAATTTGTTTAAACACACAGGTATCATGAAACAAAAGTTCAGAATTAGAAAAAATACTAAAAGAGAAAGAAAGAGAAACAAGAGATGCCCTACATCGTTCAAGATTTTTATAGTACAATACATTGCAGTCATAGAAAGATAAAATGTTAACTCACTTTATTCAATAACTGTTAACTTGCCTTCACCATTTGTATTGGAATATCATTTGTTTTATTCACATTTGATCTCCAGTGTTTAGTTATATCAGCAATAGTTAAAGTATTCTTTAAATTTACCATTTGTGCTACTTTTTCAAATGTTGCTTTCTATAAAATTTTGCATTAAGACACTACTAATCCAAGAAAGTGGTAATTTTAGTTTTCAATTTCCATATAATATATATCAGAGATAACAAAGGAAGTTGAATTAATTCACTGTGTTCCGCCTTTGAAAGGTCATAAAAATATAGAAGCTAATTGATATTAAAGGTTGTACTTTAGGAGGCTATTCATTTTTTCCCCTTTAGTCAATACTATCAGTTTGTGTCTTTTCGTAGTTGTGCACAATGTAGCTAGTACAATAACTGTCTTGCCTTTTAAGCAATGGGCAAATCTCATTAAGGATTATATTGATCTCATATGTTCCATTATACTTGGAAATAATCAAAACAGAGTCTATTGTATGTAATAAAAATTGCTTCAAATTAAAAACTTTTATTTTTATGCCTGGTGAACAAAGTTAGAAAGTAAGACTGTTTTGACTACAACTAGGAATATGTTTGTTCTTCAATCATGCTATATAGTAGTATAGGACAGCCTTCTCCAAATGGAGGTTTCAAATATGGAGTGCATGTATTTGAAGAAAAACTAGTATAGGATATACAACCTTGAAATATCCCAGGTAATTGTTCGGCAGTTAGAGACCCTATCCATAAGCACAATTAATTATTAAACTCATCAATGTCAACGATCCAAGATCCTCCATGGTGCAGCAAGCCATTTCTCATATTTAATGTTTCAATTGTTATTTTGTTTCATTGCACATATTTAGTAATGAAAGATCAAGTATAATTAAAATATAAATGTATTTTGGGCATTAGCATTTGATCTTCAGCAGATGGCAACACCTAGCTGATCTCTGGACTCAGAAGTCGAATAGGGTCATGTCTCGTTAGTATTTGAGTGGAAAAAAACCCAGAGAAAACCACAGCTTTCACAGTCAAAAGCACTCCAGAAGAAGGGAATGGAGCCTTGCAAAGTTTTAAGATACACATATGTGTATCTACTTATCAGGAGCTGAGTTTATTTTGAAAGAGATTTTACTTTTCTTGATCTACAATCTTAATTTAGATTCCTTAGTTCTATAAACTCTAATCTTTGCTGTTGTTGAATCTTTGCCATGAAATTTGGGTCTAGTTACTCAAACCAATTAGTTACCTTTTAGTAATATATGCCAAGCCAACTTTTTCATTTTCAGAAGGGTTTCGTTGATATTTATATAGTTTTCTTATCTTATTATAATCTGATAGATTTTTTGCTTCAGTTAGAAATTAACTGTATGGCTAATATTTATATTCCAGTTACAGATAGTTGTAACATAATGACTGCAGTTGGGACCAGCAATTCTGTCGCTAAGTGGCACAACTTGCAATTTTATTGCTAGCTTTTCCATTGATCTTCTATGCAGGCAAAATAGCAATCATGTGACCAATGGACGTTATGGTGGTTGTAGGTGCTGCCAATTGCCTGAATATTGATCCTGAGATTGTAGGGACATTGGATCCATAGGTGTGACAACAGATTGTGAAGTTACTTTTTCAGTGCTGTCATAACTTTGAATGGTTGCTAAACATTTGAATTAAGTGAGCACTACCTATAATTAATATGTCCCTTGGGAGAAATTTAGGATTTATAATTTCTTATATTTATTTTTTGATCACTGACTGACTGACTAATTTATTTGTTTGTTTGTATTTTAAAACTGCTCATCTCCCTCACAGAGGAACTTCTTAGTATTAGGAGTAAACTAGGATAATCATGAACCTGCAGTTCCCAGGCTTGAGAAAAGCTTTGTGTCAACATAATCCAGCTGTTTTCCATGAAGAAAACAACTAAATATCCACCCACTCCAAAGGGTGGATGGAGGAAAATGAATAAAATATAAACCAAGAAACATGCAGTCATATGTAGGCTTTGATTGCTGTGAAGTGCAGTAGACAATCTTGTGTTTCTTTATGACTTCATTATTGTCTAGTCATGTGTCTGGGACCCCTTCCTGGTGAGAAACAAGTTCCTGAATAAAGGTTTAAGTATCTGGAATTGAGATGGCCCGTTTTTCTTTCTCACCTGGCTCCAGATCCTCTCTATGCATCTGGGGAGGGCAAAAACAGCCTTCCCCACCCCATCAGAGACCTTCCGGAGGCCCAAAATGGCCCGTTTCCCAACCTCCAGTTGAACAGGAAGTGACTTTTTTGCTGTCCCTAGCCTCCAGAGACTCTCCCCGCCCCCCCTCCTGGCACACGATGGCAAAAAGGTTAGCCATCACTGCTATAGGTCCTGAATTATTGAAACATCTGAAATCATACTCATATATTTATGTTTCACAAAGGAAAGCCTGATGGAAATAAAGGCATTTGCTTTTCTTTCAACAAAGCAGGGTTAAGATACTGCATACTGAAAAAGTCTGGATAGTAACACACAATGCTGCAGTCTAATTCCAATCCATTTCAAAGGGAAAGATCATGTTTGTGTTGATAAACAGCAGGTTCTGAGATGATCACTGCTGTTTGTCAAAAATGCTTTTTATTGATTTCCTTTTCCATTTCTTTTTTTTTCCCAAGGGAAAGGGAAGAAGTCTATATGGCTCATCTACTAAAAATAAATGTTCATACAATATCATGCTAATTTTCTAGTGTTCTTGCTTGGAGGAACTTTGTGCAACTTTTATCTGTTACCTTTACCGTTCTTTTAATAGAAAGGACTATATGGATTTTGGTATATAGTAATATATCTTCTTAAATCAGACATACACACCAACAAATTTTTCTTACTTGCCCAACAATAAAAAGTCATCTGTGTTGCATTGAAATGAAATGTAGATTCTGCTCATTTTACTGAATTATAAAAGCATTAATGAATATTATTTCCTTAGACAAATTTTGCTTATACAGGGATCAAATAGTGCAATCTTCTGCATAACTGCCTGAGAGTCCATCTGAACTTACTATTCCTAGGGGAAAATATTCTGTGTTTCTATCTTTAAGCACTAGAAAGGAATATGTATTCTTAAAAAGAGTCTTTGAATCACTGGAATCTCAATTTGAGAGGCAAAGAATGATTGACTTATATGAGTAGAAGGAAAGGATATTTAATTCCCAGCTGGAAAAGAAAGTGCGCAAACTAAGAAGCATTTGTTCACACTGGAATAAGGTAGTCTTTGAGTTTTGAAATGAATTAAAATCAGCATCTTCTCAATGTACTTGAAGATAATGATTCACTCTGGAACTTTTTCTTTTTAAAGGAATTTTCCATCATGCCCTTGATATTTGCTGTAACTTTACTTCAAATAAGAGAACTTTTCAGTTGTTAAATATTTAGGTAGATATTTCTGTAATCATGTTAGCATCTCAGTTGCACAGTACTGTCTGAAAAATGCCTATTCCAGATGTTAAACTAAATAGCTAAATAAATGGATGTTTTATTGCACATAAAATTAACCTTACTGTAATTATACAAAAACACTGTGTGTCTTTCGTAATGAAATTTCTTCAATAAACTGTTTATTAATTTGTTTCTTAAGACAACAGAAACTTTGAATTAATATGAAACCAAATGTAAATGTTTTTATATTAGAATTTATTACTAAAAAAACTTGTAGCTAGGGAGGCGAAGCTTTTAAATATGAACATAACCTTGTTTACAGACAGTGTTTCTGCTGAATAGCTTACATTAAGAATTAAAACAAAAGTATGGAATTCAAACATATAATAAGGTTTGTTATTCATAAAGCCACACTTCGAAAGCACCTGAAAAGAGAGGAATGGGCTTTTCTGTATAATACAGGTACCAGTATGTAGGGTACAAAATAATGGTATTAAATTACAAGAATATAAATTCCAATTAAAACTTAAAAAGAATACTCTAATTGTTATGGGAATCTTGATGGCCACTTCCAAGTGTTATGGTGAGCTCTCCTTTTTTTGATACTGTATGTCAAGCAGAAGCTGGACGGTCATCTTTTATTCGGATTCATGCATGAGAAAAGACAGGACCTAATTTGCTGTGCAAACTATATGTCCTTTGCAGACTTTTTTCCCCCTTCAACTGCTTTTCTCCAGAAGAGGGAAACCACTTAATTTACTCCCCTGTTTTCACTCCCCCCAAACTGCAACTTTTCTTTTTAACAGTGACAATGCTATGGAGGAATTGACAGGAAAAAATTGTTGAGTTGCTAAAATTGCTTACTTGGATGTAACTAAATGGTTTGTGGACAATATTAGTAACTCATGAATGGTATACTTTAAGAACATAGCTCAAAGCAACTCATGAATATTGGAATTCCAAGAAAAACTCATAATTTTTTAATGACCCTTGTTGAAAGGTCGAAGACAGCATTTATGCTCTTTCTTCTTCTCAGTAATTAGCAGTCAGAATGAATAAGTATGCCAATTTAATAAAATAGCAGCTCATTGGGGATGCAGAAAATTAATTCAGGATTCCAATTAGAAGTACCTATATTGTAGTAAATGACATTTTTTTAATTCTGTAAACAAATCGTTTTAGTGACTTTTTAAAAAAATTAAGACTTACAAAGTGCAAAAATATTTGCTTCCCTTGGACATTCTCTTATTTCCCCCCCCAGTAAATTAAATTAGCTGTGCCTTCATGCGATATCTAATTTTCACTGTAACTGTAACAAATTAATAATTAATTGTCAAAGAAGTTTAAAGGGATATTCAAAAATGTTTACATCATCTGATGTGTGATAAAAGAGGTGTTAGTATTCTGGAGTTTAGACATAAACTCGTCTAGATAGTAGCACACATTAAATATATAATAAAACACAAAACACTACAAATTAGGAGGAAATACAATAAATAGATTATACCTGGTAATTAAAATGTTTTGAGAATAACAAAAATGTTTTGATCTGATCTTTGTAAAAGTTTACAAAGTTTCATCTTTGGGGCAAAATAAGCTATCTTTAACATACCCAAGAAACTTGGAGAAGAACCTTCCTAGATAATCTTATACAAGGCCATGATGAGTTAAGAAAAGAGTCATATATTTGTGTCTGATACCATCAAGTACTTGAAAGATGAATTGGGCTTGGAATGATAATAGTCATGTGGCTTCCTCAGCAGCTTCATAACTTAGCCTAATTCTAATTACAGGTAAAGGTAGAACAGAATTCCTTCATCATCTTGTTGAGAGCTTATCCATGTATTTCATGTACATAATGAAAATCTATAGGATAAGATGGAGCTTTAGGGAATTGTATAGTATAATCTTTTACCTTATGCATAATACTGCTCATATCCCTTCAGGGCTTCCTTTATTTGTGTTGTTTTAGATCACAGGGTGCAACCATCTTAGCAACATAAAATCCATTTTAAGAATAAAATGACGTTTAAAAATGTTTATGCTGTACGGTATAAATTTATGGATGGCAATGGTTGTACGGTAAGGGAAGTAGTATGCTGAACCACATCTCTAAGTATATTTAAAATTGTAGAAAGATTAAAACATGTTTACCATGTAATGTTTGGGTCCTTTGTCAAGAATTGCATTAGGGATGGAAAGCAGAATGCAAAGAGACTTGGAACCATTTTAAATATAGGCATGCAACTGTCAGCAAGGAAAAGACAGTTATGCTTAAAATAAATGCTTTCAGACTTACCACCACCCACAAGATAAGTTTTTGCCAAAGGAAATGAAATATAATACACTTCTCTGAGGGGAAAAATTGTACAGTCATATCACCACTGAGTGGCATTTCAGGCTACAAAAATAGATGCTTCACAGTGTGAAGTCTTAATAATATCTGTCTGTAAATTAAATGTTAACTTTATTATACACTACGTATACAGCTGTAGTATTCACTACTTAGAATTACAGCCGAGCTTCTTGTTTAGAAAAGCCAGTGGACATATTTATAACATACAGAGCTATCAGTGGCAGCTCAATGGAGCATCTTGCAGTCGGAGACCAGTATATTTTTTAATACTAAACATTGTGGGCCATGTGGATCATAGCATTCATGCAGTATATGTACACGTACACCTGGTTAACAATAATGGAAGTAGTGTATTCTTACTTCTAACTGCAGTGTAAGAAATCATCTTTATTGCAACCACATTGCTTTATTGTACACAATGCTCACATTCAGTGTTCAGTTGTTTAGTAACATAGCTTTTCATCATTCACACAAGGCTGGTGCTCTGTTCTTTCTTCTCTCTTGTCTCCTACCAATTACATAGATACAAAACATCAGAATTTGTGTGTGACTAGTATAAGAGAATAGAATGTGGCTGTGAAATACTTTGCTTAATAATGTGGAAAGGTTTGAATGTCTCTGTTGGCTATCAGCTAAACATTTTGGTTAAAATATATACTTAATTAATATGCCAATGTTGTTACAGGGATAGCTCTAGGTAGCATACAGTTTGGTTTCTAGTATTATTGACTATGTAAAATTCTTTTTCTTGGCAATCTAGGACAGTCAGATTCAGTCTTGGCAAATAAAATGTAATTAATTACTTCCTAGACAAGCTGTAAACACAGATTTAATTGATTGCAACAGAAAAGCCAATGACCTTACTTACTATGCTGTGTGTGTCTATAGGATAACCTAGATCTAGGGGAAAATCTACATTTATTTACTTTGCAAATGCCAACAGATTTATTAAAGACTGAAACATATAAAAGTTTATATTTCTAAAGAATCGTTTAAAGACATCTAGGGAAAAATGGGGACTACAGAATTATCGCCATGCAGTTGTTTCTGATACTTGAAATTTTGACAAAAAGATTTTGCAAAACATGAAACACTGTCCACATATTTAGAACTTGTCCATGTCTTAAAACCTTGTCCCTATGCCGATCTCTCTCTGGGAACTTTAAATCAGTGTTGTGATATTCAGGTGTAAGGACGAAGGCTATCTTCATGGGCAATACTTTCCAAATAGAGACATCCCTCCCTCAAAATGACCAGTTTTACGTAAGCAATTTTCTTGATATAGTTTGTAATTATTCCATTATTATTTGCAATCAATAGCAAAGTATAGAATTATAGATGCACACACAGGTACATTGTTGTCATCCTTATCATAGTATGATAGTATGGTTAGAATGCAGTACTGCAGGCTACTTCTGCTGACTGCTAACTGCCAACAGTTCAGCAGTTCGAATCTCACCTGCTCAAGGTTGACTTAGCCTTCCAGCCTTCTGAGGTTGGTAAAATGAGGACCCAGTTTATTTGGGGCAATAAAATGATTCAGTAAACAGCTTAGTGAGAGCTGTAAAGCACTGTGAAGTGGTATATAAGTCTAAGTGCTATTGCTATAAGTATCTTGTTGTACAAGATGTTTATGGCAGTAAAAGTAAGAAAAAAATAGGCATATATATATGCCTATCATTTACTACCAGTACATGTTTCTGTACCTTACTATCCTGGAAAACCATCCTTGCTTCCAGCATGCCCGTACACTGAGTCATACCTTTCATTATGTTCTATAAACTTATTGCCTCCCTCCCCTTTTTTTAAAGGATGTCATCAGTGCATCCATGCATGACTTCTTGAACATTCCCTTGTCGTGACTCAAATACTCTTTCTTTATATGTTTCTTTTGCAAAAGTTACTCTTCAATCTTTTTTATTCAACCAAACCACCTCAAAGTACTTTTCACATATTGGTGACATATTTACTTGTTTTATATTTCTCATACTTATATCCCACCAGAATCCAAAAACCTCTTTTAAATACTTTTATATACAATCATCACACAATCTTTCTTGACCTCTCTTGTTTTAAGACAAAAATTTCTTAATTCCTTCCTTCCCACACTATTCAACATGTATTTTTACTGGCTAACACTGACCTCCATAGAACAAAATGAGCTGAAAGAGATACTTTTACATAGCCATTTTTGCATGTTTGAACAAAAAATGGGTTTTGTATAGTAGGCAACATTCATTACCTGTCTATCATCACTTACACATGTTAAAATTTATCCATCCCTTTACCCATTTTTAATACAGGTAGCCCTCCCTTCACAATCAGAGTTGCACTCAGAACTTCTATTGTAAGTCATTAAGTTGAGGCCATTAAGTGGGTCACCATATGACCCAACTTGTTATTACAACAGTTTTTAACAATGCAGCAATCATAACCTCTAGGATGAGTCATAAGTTTAGTCTAGTTTACTTTACTTTATTGATTAGCCCATGAGCCATATCAAAGTGCAGAGTTCCAAACACAAATTATTACTAAAATCTGATAAAAACAAGTTAAAATGAAAGTGAAATAAAATACAATTTAAAATGAAATTGGAATAAAATACAGTAATTTAATATATGGATAAATAAAATATGATAAAATTATATTTCGGTGTCACTCCTACAGTCTACCCCAATCAGTCCCACATATGCGGATCTAATTAAATTATCTAAGTAAATTATCTTAGGTACTATTTTAAATGGAGGCAGATTGGATGGGTTGCAGTTTTATGTAATTAATACTGCTAAATTGAAATAATATGGAAAATAAACACTAGTAAATTTTCATAATACATTTTAGATAATGATTTCACATGTATCCTGGGATGCCTAAAATAGGTAAGCTAAGTTAGGCTGGGTGAAAAAACTTAGACTGGCTCACCAAACCTGCTGATGACTTAATAACAGCGTGAATTACTGCATTTATTGAATAGTTTTCTGCCAAACTATTTTGCAACCTAGCAGTTCGAAAGCACATAAAAAATGCAAGTAGAAAAATAAGGACCACTTTTGGTGAGAAGTTAACAGCATTCTGTGTGCCTTTGGTATTTAGTCATGCCGGCCAAATGACCACGGAGACGTCTTCAGACAGGGCTGGCTCCTTGGCTTTGAAACGGAGATGAGCACCACCCCCTAGAGTCAGGAATGACTAGTACATATGTGCGAGGGGAACCTTTACCTTTACCTTATTGACTAGTTATAACACCCTTTTTGCCCAATTAGCAATATTTTAAAGAGTTCTACTTGATACATTCTACTGAGAATCTAGTGATTATGATCTGTATGAGATCCACTTTTAGTTCTATATTTTAAGTTCTGTATAAAGAAAGCCTAGAATATTGACAGTATCAGCACAAAATTGCTTTTTAAATGCTTGGTCCTAATCTTAATTACAGGTCATTTGAGAATTTGGTTGAACAAACTAAAGTTTTCTTTAAGAGAGAAACTTTCAGAAGTGCAGAGTATATAAGCATGAGGCATCAGATACAGACTGGGTCCTCAGGCAGCAATCCATCCTGTAATACTATTCTGAATTAATGTCCATGGCAGGTCCAGTTTATGGGAATCCTGCAGTCAAGGAAAGAATGATAAAGTGTATATATGCTTGGTTGTTAGTCCATACAAAAGCTGTTCTGACAACTGATTTTTCTTAAATATCTGTGAGGCTTATGGTTAACATGTTGGTGTGAAGCGACTGTGCCATCTACCATTATACTATCTTGATATTACTCCAGAACATGTAACTATAAATATAATTAACTGCCAGATATCTAGGAGATTACTACTGTTGTGATAAAAAAAAAATGAGTATTTTAAAACACTCAGCAAATAATACAAAAATGATCCTGAGCACACTTTCATACGAATGTTCAACAATACATTATTCAACAATAAATTGAATAACATATTAAAGCTGATTACTACTTCAAAGGTTTTGTTTTATTTAGAACATTAGACATCTTTTTATTTTCCTAGGCAGGTAAGCTTTGAAAAGGACTTAATAATTAGGAATCCAGCATATTTTGTTTACATTACATTATATAGCTGCAGCGATTATGCCATGAATGAATCAGGTCAAATGGAGCATCAGAATTCATTTACCTGCCCTTCTCTATCCTACTAAATTGCCCAGTTCCTGAAAGATGTAATCCTACAAATATATTACTTGGAGAGATTGGCCCTGTGAATGATTCTCTTGGCGTCAATAGCAGATGGAGTATAGTATCATTTAAAATAGGAGAATACTGTATTTGGAAATAAAGTGCTAAGAGGCAAAATATGTACCTCAAGTTTGTCTCTAGAGATCTTTGTAATTTTGGCATGTCTTTCTCAATGTGATCATTTTATTTTGAATGAGCACTCAGAAATCATAGACTGCAGAGAGAAGCAAGACATTTATTCTGTAAATTGCAAAGCAGCTTGTCAAAACCTAGATCCTATTTCTTTGAAACTGGTAGATTGTTGCATTAATCCTCTACTTGTAATGTCTTTTTCAAGTCAGAGCAATGCTAATGGGCTAATCCATAGGTCCCGGACTACCTTAAGGATTTGGGAGTCTGATTTAATGAAATTCCTTTTCTTACTTTGAATTGCATAATTCTAGAAAAAGTTCTTATTATGCCTATGGAAACCATAAAATAACAACAACCCAACCTATAACTACAAAACCTAACGTACCGCTTAATAGTCATGACTGATATTACAATTCAAATGGTAGCACTGAAATAATTACACAACTTTCTAATCTGATGAAAATGTATTTCATTTGGGTAAATCAAATCCAGTTATTTACCATTTCTAAGTTCACAAAAAGTTCCAATTTATTTTTACCTCCCAAATCATACCAGTGAAAGTAAAGTCTTTGCACAGCTGTGTGGATGGAAGTCCACACAGGATGGAAGTACGGGTAATCCTCGACTTACAATTGGTTGCTTAGTGGCCATGCAAAGTTACAACAGCTCCAAAAAAAGGTACTTATGACCCAGATTTGAAGTTCTGACATCCATGTCCCACAGACATATGATAGAAGTTTGGGTGGCAACTTGCCCACATTTATAGCCATTTGCAGCATCGCATAGTCACAGGTCCACGATTTACAATGTAAATGCTGGAAAGCAATATTTATTGCTGCCTATTGTGGACAATGGGTTTGTGTAATGACTGTGGTATTCATTTAACAACTGCTGCAAAATATTGTGAAATTGAGACGGTCACATGATGACCCACTTAATGACCAGCACCATAATGAAAATAATTCTGGCCTGAATTACAATCATAGATTGAGAGCTACCTGAATATGTATGAATATTAGCATTCAACCTGTCACCATCTGAAAGCAAAACCGCAGACTTAATGAGAGCAGGTAGCTTTGCCCAGACCATCTAGTATAGATCTGTTTCTAGAATCTTGCTTATTTTCTTAAACAACTTATAATTTCATGTAATAAGTTGCCCCGTCTGTCTTGAAGTGTAATATTTCAGACTATGAATGACAAACGGCTTTCTAAAATGTACCACACATTCTTTATTCAACAAAGACATAATTATTACTTTTTTTTAAAAAAAATGCATAATGCATATGAAGGCTTCTGCTATATTTACCATTCTTTTACTTTTGCTTCTTGCTTTGGAATCTAAACCTGCAATCCTTACACCTTCAGGCATCTCCACCATTGCGTTGGTTTTCTGTCTGGTGCCTTCTATA
Source organism: Ptyas mucosa (assembly GCA_012654045.1). NCBI lineage: Eukaryota > Metazoa > Chordata > Lepidosauria > Squamata > Colubridae > Ptyas > Ptyas mucosa. The sequence goes on from WNWU01013616.1 coordinate 2,782,144, forward strand.
ACTGATTAAATGCGCAAGAGCGGAGCTAAATCAGTTAGGAGCACAATACAGATATTGGGTTTGGGAAATTCTCTTTGATTCAGACTGTAGGTAGGTTATTATATTTTTAGAAAGATTAATGAAGAGATGCAAAATGTAAGAGAGCATAGGATAAAAGAGAATTGAAACCAGCATTTAATTTTTAAAGAAAAATCTCAAACCATACCGAAAGTTGTTTTTTATGCATTATCCTTTTAGACAAGTTGACAGAAGGTGTGAAGCTTAATCAGACTTTTTTTTAAAAAGGGCATTTTCCTCACTCTCTTAGGAAATAGTACTTTGATTTTTATGTCAACTATATTTTGGTGCAAACTTCTCATTTTAAAGCTGGTGAACACAATTGCCAAATGTTAAGCCCTCACTTGAAATACTTCCTGAAGATCTAAGCCCACTCCTGCTCACAGAATCCTCATCTGGCGATTATTCTGTCTTTCACACATACCTTCCTCAGTATGCCAACTGGGTATAAACAAGATCAAATTAACTGAAAAGCAGATATAAATATATTTTATTGTTTTGCTTGAAGGATACCTAATGCACAGGCTTCCCCCTCCTTTTCTTTAATTTAAAACAATGTACTTAGAAGCTTTCATGGCAATGAAACTGCTGAATGGAACACTTTTATTCCAGCTTGCTTTGTGTAATTTGGCAATTTTTCTTTCAAGAATGAGGCTTTTTGGTAATGTGTTCAGTAATCAACTAATGATATAATGTGGGAGTGTTGGCTAAAAATATATTTGAAATGTAACTTCTGAATAAACTTTATTTCATTAATAAATATTTTAAAGAATTTATTGTCACTGAGTTGTCACTGATGTTTAAAAGGTATGAGTCAAGTGTGCGTATGTGTTGTATATACATACAAACATGCATACATACAAACATGTATTTTCAATACAGTGACCTACTTTTCTAGATGTAACTAACCGTGTGATATAAATAGGAAAGTAAATCAATTTTCTTTCTAGAAAACAGGAAGCGAGTATATTTCCCAGCTTTTTAAATTATATAAATAGTTTGCAAACTTTATTCTGGGCAATGATCTGAAACTGAAAATGGAAATATTTTCAATGATATGTAATACAATTTATCATTTTAAAGTACTAATTACTTATTCAGTGTTAACTTCTGTCTACATGGGGGAATGCTTCTCATAACTTAAGTATTTATTACTGTTTAATACATTTTTATTTATTTATTTAGAAAATTTATATTGCCACCTACTCGCACATGGCAACTCAAGGTGGCTTACGGGACATAAAAGCACAATCTAAAAGAAATAAACATAAAAATAATAAAAAAACAGTAAAATAATAACGCCCGACCACCCCACCCATCCCATTCTGGCGACAATACACATTCATATCAGCCATTTAATGGGCTCCATCCCTCTCTTAGGTTCTCTTGGCCTGCTGGCAGAACCACATCTTCAGGGTCCTCCAAAAGAGTGTTAGAGTGGAGGCCAGTCTAATTTCCAGAGGGATGAAGTTCCAGAGGGAGGGAGCCACCACAGAGGTACTTCTGTCTCCCATCAGCTGTATCTCCTTAGGGACGGGACCCACAATATTCCTTGTCTCCCCACTCTAGTGGATTGGGTAGATGTGACCAGCAAGAGGCAGTCCCTCAAATAACCTGGCCACAAGCCATGAAGGGCTTTAAAGGTGACAGTCAGCACCTTGATTTGCACCTTGGAGCAAATCGGCAACCAATGCAACTCCCACAGGAGAGGTAATACATGTCCACACCAAGGTCTACAGAAATCCATGCAGGCCAACTGGAGCTTCCGTATGCTTTTCAGAGACAGACCCATGTAGAGCACATTGCAGTGGTCAAGACGGGAGGTGACTAGTGCATGAGTGTGAGTACGGATTGTTAGCCCAGGAAAGGGCGTAACTGGTGCCTAACCTGCAGCCATCCTGGAGAAAACTGCCGCCTGCTCTTTGAGCAGGAGTTGCGAGTCCAGGAAAAACTCCAGATTAGGGTCAGATTAACTCCACAAAGGGTCTTTTGGTACAGTGCCACCCCATCCAAGACGAAAGATGGGAATTCTCCATGGGCCAAAGAGCCCCAAACCCAGAGTCATTCGGTCTTGCCAGTGTTCAGTTTCAACCCGTTGCTCCCCATCCAGCCCCTAACAGCCTCCAGGCACTGCAAGGGAGGTCATGGCATCGCTTAACTCACCAAGGGCTGAGATATACAGCTGAGTATCATCAACATTTTGACGACATCTCAGTCTATGGTGATGGATGATCTCGTCCAATGACTTCATGTAGATGTTGAATAGGAGTGGAGAGAATACTGAACCCTACAGCATCCTGCAAAGCAGTGGGTGAGGGCTAGATCTCTCGCCTCCTATTAACACCACAGCAGCCACAGTGGAAATGAACCAGAATAGAACAGAGCCACTCACTTCCAATCCCTGAAGCCATGGTTGATGGTATTGAAAGCCGCCAAGGGGACAAATAGAGCAAGGATGGATGCACTACCCCTATCCTACTCTCACCAGAGATCATCAAAAAGCATGACCAATGCCATTTTTGTCCCTATCCAAGCCTGAATCCTGCCTGGTAGGGATCTAGATGATCCGTTTCATCTAGAAACCTCTGGATTGCGATTATTGTGGGCTGCAATTCATGAATTGTTTTTAATGTGTTGATGTTATTAAGGTTTGGGGTTAAATATATTTTTGTGTTCCTTAATTGTTGCTGCTGCAGTTATTCTGTTGTAATTGTTTTTCTTTACTATGATTTAAATGGTATAAAATTTAAAGATAACAATATTCCAAAGTCAGTCCTGTAATTTCTTTCCAACTAACCCATATTTCTTTCTGCTTACATTTCTCTCAACCTTGACAAGCAAAGTTTTATTCCTAGCTCATCATCCGCTTACATCATATGTTCAAAGTATGTGATATTCTCCTTGCTGATCATTGTCTCGAGGGAACAATCCTTTATTTAGTTTAAGATTAATTGACTTTTTTTTTCTTTTGCAGCTTATGGTGCTCCAAATCCATAATGTGAAGGTGCCTTGTCTTCTTTCAGTCAGTCTTTTGATGTCTAGCATACAAAGCATGCTTGGATAGGAAGCAGTACAGTACTGCTGGAAAGATTTTTTTTCATTAGCTATTGTGATATTTAATGTCATAGAAATTTATACTGTAAATCTTTCATGATCTTGACTAGGTTTGTCATTGCTTTCCTCCCTAAGTTTGATCCCTTTATTTTTCCAGTACAAGGTCTATTTTTATCTATTCTTGCATTTAAAAGTCAAAGAATCTTTGCTTTTAACTTTTAAACCCACTAAGCATGCTGGTTGACATCACATTTCTCTTCTTAATATCAAATATTAGCCCATATTTTTCACTTTCCATTTTTAATTCATTAAGGCTTGTTTGGCTAACACAATTAAGTTATCTACTTTGATTACAGGTGTCCTTTCACTGTATGAATTAAATAGATACAGAGACTGTCATAAGAAAAATCCATTAGAATAGAATAGAATAACAGAGTTGGAAGGGACCTTGAAGGTCTTCTAGTCCAACCCCCTTCTTAGTCAGGAAACCCTACACCACTTCAGACAAATGGTTATCCAACATCTTCTTAAAAACTTCCAATGTTGGAGCATTCTCCATTGAGAGTGGAGACAGCAGCCAGGATGGGTGCAACCGCCCAATCAGCTTAAAGGACTGAGTCTGTCAATCAAGCTAAGTCAAGCCCTTGTTGCCGGGTAGACCCAGCTTTTGACTCAGTCCTTTCAGCTGAATAGGCGTGTGGGTCTTTTGCTCTTCAATTTTTTCTCCTTTATGGTCTCTGGCTGCTGTTCCTTTGGTGAATTTGATCCGGATTGTCTGACTACGTTTTTTGCCTTCTCCTTTGGATTCTAGTTGTTGTGGACTGCTCTGCTTCTTGTGAGTTGTCGTGGAATTGTCAGGGGTTTCCCTTTCCTCCTGCTGGGGTGGGGGTTTCCCCTCTGCTGGGGGCTCCTGGAGGGCGCAATTCATCGCCTAGGGTCGCGTTTGGACTGTTAAGAGCCGCGACCCCTCCGTTTGGTCTTCCGATCGCAGCAGCGGTTCGCGAGGCTCGGCTGCAAGGCGTTTTGCCGTTTTGCCTCTTGGCGGCCCTTTTTCCCGCCTCTGCAGCGGCGCCCGCCATTTTGGACGCTCCGTGTCACATCGGAGTGTCGGGATCGTCTTTCTTCGCTCCTGCCGGCTTCTCTCACTTTGAACTGTCTACAAGTGGCTTCGTTCTCCTCCTCGCCTACCGCCGAACAGCTGGGCTCGGAATTTGCGGAGCTTCGCGCCCCCCCCCCCCCGAACTTGTTGAAGCATTGTGCGGCAGCCTGGATTTGTGGAGCTCTTGCGCTCCCTTCCCCCTCATTGCTGGCTGAGCTTTCTTCGCAGCATTCCTTTGACGGCCATTTTGTGACAGTGACAGGCAGGGCGGACATTTTGCGGAGCTTTCGCGCTCCCTTTGCTTCCAATTGACTGGGTTCCTGACTTGTGTGTGTGTGGAGTTTTTGCGCTCCCCCCGCCCGTCTGACAGCCTTCTTGCTGAGCCTGTAGATCATCCTCCCCCAGGATGCCCAAGGCTTCTGCTAAATCCAAACACGGTCGGAGGACCGAGGCTTCTTCTCTGGGCCAATCAGTCGATTTGTCTGTTACCCATCAGCCTGCCAGCCATCACGCCATGGAGCCTGCTCCTGCTTCCAAGCATCGCTCCCACCACAAATCTCATCGGCAGAACTCGACTCCCTCGAGGGTGGAGAAACGCAGGGACAGAGTGCTGACCAAAATTTGTAATGAGGCAAGTGCTAATCTTGCCGCATCTAGTTTGTGTGCCTCTTCGCCTAAAGATCCGGTTGGGTCTCCACGGCCGGCTTCACCAGAGCAACTTTCCCTCCGTGACTGCCCAGTTGCCATTTCCACTTCCAATTTGTGGGGGTCCAGCGCATCGGACGCTTCTGTTCCAGCTCCGACGGACCCTGGGTCTGCTCAGATGGTTGGCCCAGCTCAACCAGTAGCAGCTTCTCCTCCGGTTGCAGCCGTCTCCGACGCCCCTCAGCAAGATGTTCCCTCTCAACCAGCATCTGATCTTCCTGCTTCGGGGACGTTATCATGTCAGATTCACCCTGACCAATTGCAACGGCTCATTGAGGCTGCGGTACAACGGTCTCTGGCTGCGGGGGGGCATCCTCCGAGTTGCTCTGCCCCCAGGAGGTCAGTTTCGCCTGAGCGGTCCCATTCGGCTGAGGTTTTGTCTTCCAGGGCTCCTGATTCTCCTTCAGGTTCGCAGGCTACTCACCATTCCACCTTATCGGAGACTGACGGCAGTGATTCTGCATTATCGGAGGATGACAATATGCCCCCAGAGCAGCCTACCTTTACAGGACTCTTCCCTCAAGCATTATTTAAATCATTGCTTTTTAAGGCTGTAAATGCGGCCCAACTTTCTGCTCCAGCGGCGGTTCCTGCATCTTCACTTCCTCCGGGAGCTTTGGACCCTATGTTTGCAGAGCCGGTTCGTCAGGTCACTACTGTTCCAGCTCCACCTCTCTTTCTGGACGTTGTTAAACGCCAGTGGGTTTCCCCAGGTACTGCCCCTGTCCCTTCTGCCAATGATCGAAAAAACTTCATTGTGGCTCCAGAACTGGACTCTCTTCTTCAAGTGCCCTCAGTAGACGCCCCTGTGGCGGCCTTGCTTCCCAACGCCAGCTCTCCCGGGGACCCAGATGAAGGCCTACGGCCTGAAGAAAGACGCTCCGATCTGGTCCTTCAACGGGCTCATCAAGGCGCCGCTTGGGCGATCAAGGCTTCTACGACTTCGTCCTTCTTTAATCGCACCACCTTGCTTTGGCTGCGCCAGCTGCAAGATAAGTTGTCTCCTGAAGACCATCGTATCAGGCAGGACTTGAACAAGATCATAGCAGCGGTCCAGTTCTCCGCGGATTCCACCCTCAACGCTGCCCATTTCGCCGCCAAGTCTTTGGCTTCCACAGTGGCTGCGCGCCGTCTGGTCTGGCTACGCCATTGGCAGGCAGATGCCAGACATAGGTGGCGTCTGGCTTCTGTCCCCTTTGGGGGCTCCAAACTATTTGGAGAGGCTTTGGACCCCTTCCTGACTGAGACGCGTGATAAGAAGAAGGTGTTGGCGGCGGTTTACCGTCGTGGTGACTCTCGTTTTTCTCCTTATGTATCTCGTCCCCAGGCTAGAGCCACTGATGGTGGTGCGTCCTCCTCCTTTGTCTCACCCCGTTCGTATCCCTCTCTCCCCAGACAGCGGGGCTTCCAGGATAGATCCGTTCGGGGAAGACCCTTTGTTTCCAAACGGCCCTTTCGGGGGGGAGGGGGTCGTTCTTACCGGCGCCGTCGTTAATACCATAGCGGACCCTCCCATTGGCGGTAGATTAGGCCTTTTTTCCGCCATTTGGGAGCAGTCAACATCCGACGAATGGGTCCTGGCCTCTCTTCGATCTGGCTTGGCCATTGAATTTATCTCCTCTCCTCCGAAGACCTTTGTCTGCTGCCATACTTCCCGTATTGCTGAAAAGAGAATCCTCATGGAGTCTGCTGTGCAGCACCTCCTTTCTATCATGGCCATTGAGCTTGTCCCCACTAGTCAATGGGGAACGGGATTCTATTCCCGTGTTTTTTTGGTCCCTAAGTCTTCGGGGGGGTGGAGACCCATTCTCGACCTTAAAAGATTGAACAGGTATGTGGTATACCGTAAATTTAAAATGCAATCCTTAAAATCCATTCTTGACGGTGTTCGGAGGGGCGATCTCCTCTCTTCTATAGACCTCACCGAGGCCTACTTACATGTTCCCATACTTCCCTCTCATAGGCAATATTTGAGGTTTTGCTTTCAGGGGGTACATTACCAATACCGGGCCTTGCCATTCGGGCTTTCCTCGGCCCCCCGTTCATTTACAAAAATTTTGGCTGCGCTGGCAGCCTCCCTTAGGATCCGTTCTGTTAGATTATTGTGTTATTTGGATGACATCCTTGTATTATCCTCTTCCCCTCATCAGGCAGCTTTGGACCTTAGCCTTACCCTTGAGACCTTGGCTGCCCATGGTTTCTCTATTAATTTAGAAAAGAGTCACCTGTCCCCAACTACTTGTCTGATTCATTTAGGGGCCTCAATAGACTCCGTGCAGGGAAAGGTTTTTCTCTCCCCTGACAGACAGGATAGCTTACGTCACCTAATCACCAAAGTTGAGGGGTCTCGGGTTGTCTCCCCCTATGTGTTATCTCAATTATTGGGAAAGATGATCTCAGCTGTAGCGATAGTTCCCTGGGCGCAGTTGCATGCCCGGGAACTACAGCGGTTTCTTTTGCCTCTACAGAAGACGGGCAGGGCAACTTCAGCCAGGCCGATTTCCATCCCCCCATCGGTACGCAGGTCCCTCCGGTGGTGGCGCTCTTCGGCTCTCTCAGCGGGTTGCCTCTTCATCGAACCTCAGCGAGTGGTGGTGACCTCGGACGCCAGCCTCCTCGGCTGGGGGGCCCACTGCCAAGGCCAACTGGCTCAGGGGACGTGGACCGATGCAGACTCTCGCCGTCCCATCAACTGGTTAGAGTTGCAGGCAGTCTTCCTCGCACTCAAGGCGTTCCGTCATCTCGTCTCAGGTGCCCACGTCCTCGTCTTGACGGACAATGTAACAGCGAAGGCCCACCTGAACAGGTTGGGGGGCACCAGATCGAAGTCCCTGTTTCTGGTGGCTCAGAAGTTGGGCCTCTGGGCGGAACGACACGTTTGCTCTCTTCGGGCGGAGCACATTTCCGGGGTGGACAACTCTCAAGCGGACTGGCTCAGCCGCCGACAGTTGGACAACGCAGAGTGGCACCTCCATCCTCGGATCTTTCAACAACTTGTTCTTCGGTACGGCTCTCCGCTCATCGATCTTTTTGCGACGCACACCAACTCGCAGCTGCCCCGCTTCTTTGCCAGGTACCCGGACCCTCTGGCAGAGGGCACCGACGCTCTTCGGATCCCGTGGCCTCCGGGTCTCCTGTACGCTTTCCCTCCTACGTCGCTCATCCCCAAGGTTGTCCGCAAGATTTTACTCGAACGAGCGGAGGTGATTCTTGTGGCTCCTCACTGGCCCCGGAGGCCCTGGTTTGCGGACCTTGTCTCCCTCTCTGTAGCTCCCTTATGGCACATTCCTCCCAAGACCGACGTCCTGTCTCAGGGCGCCCTGGCCCATCCAGACATTCCTTGGCTCAATCTGACCGCTTGGAGGTTGAGCGGTGCTGTCTGAGAGCAGCTAACATTCCGGGGGATGTGGTTCGGACACTACAAGCTTCTCGCCGTCCTTCGACTGAGCGAATCTACTCTGTTACCTGGCGCGCCTTCTGTTCCTGGTGTTCTCACTCTGGCGTTCCTGCCCTTCATCCTTCCATTGTACACGTCCTGATGTTCCTACAGGCGGGCCTGGCCCAAAAATTGTCTCCTAATACCCTTCGTCGGCAGGTAGCCGCTCTATCGTCTGTCCTTACCTGTGGATCCCTGTCCTCCTTGGCACAGCATCCTCTCATTCGCCGTTTTCTCCGGGGCGCAAAAAACTTGTGTCCCCCTGTGTTGCACAGATACCCTACTTGGGATCTTCCCTTGGTGTTGGAATCGCTTATTGGTCCTCCCTACGAACCGTTGAGGACGGCCAGCCTCCGGCTCCTTTCTTGCAAGGTCTCCTTCTTGGTAGCCATAACCTCGGCCCGACGCATTTCGGAGATAGCGGCTTTGTCTACCCGCTCGGACCTATGTGTATTCCACGCAGACCGCGTGGTCCTCCGTTTAGACCCTACCTTTGTCCCAAAGGTGAACTCTGTTTTTCATCGATCGCAAGAACTTATTCTCCCTGATTTCTGCCCCCGTCCTTCTCACCCTCGTGAAAAGAGATGGCACTTGTTGGATGTCCGGCGGGCCTTGCGGATCTATCTGAAGAGGACGGCTTCTTTCCGCAGGACGGAGTCACTGTTTGTCTCCTTCTTGCCTGCTTCCCAGGGCAGTAAGGTTTCCTCGTCCACCATTGGCCGTTGGCTTCGTCAGACTATCGCTTCCGCTTACGATCTCCGTTCGCTTCCCCGTCCTCTTAGACTGACGGCGCACTCTACGCGCAGTGCGGCTACTTCTGCAGCTTGGGCTACCCAAGCTTCGTTACTGGAAATATGTCGAGCGGCCACCTGGACCTCCCCGATGCCCTTCATCAAACACTACAAGCTGGACATGTTTGCGTCGGCTGAGGCCGCGTTTGGACGCCGGGTGTTACAGCGGGTGGTTGCTGGAGAGACCTTCTCGGACCAGGCGAATCCCCCCCTTTCTTCGGGACAGTGAACTTGGATATGTCCCATCCTGGCTGCTGTCTCCACTCTCAATGGAGAAGGGGCGTTGGTCCTACCTGACACGCTCCTTCTCGTTGAGTGGAGACAGCAGCCAGACCCTCCCTGAGGTTGCCTGGTCCCCAACTGTTTTTGTGTCTACCTATGTTGCTGGTGGGTTTGCCTCTCTTCTCCTGTTCTTTTCTCTTGACCCACACGCCGAGTCTGTCTTTCAGCTCTTCGCCAAAAGCTGGGTCTACCCGGCAACAAGGGCTTGACTTAGCTTGATTGACAGACTCAGTCCTTTAAGCTGATTGGGCGGTTGCACCCATCCTGGCTGCTGTCTCCACTCAACGAGAAGGAGCGTGTCAGGTAGGACCAACGCCCCTTCACAACTTCTGGAGGCAAGTTGTTCCGCTGATTAATTGTTCTAACTGTCAGGAAATTTTTCCTTAGTTCTAAGTTGTTGCTCTTCTTGATTAATTTCCACCCATTGCTTCTTGTCCTACCTTCAGGTTCTTTAGAGAATAGCTTGACTCCCTCTTCTTTGTGGCAGCCCCTGAGATATTGGAACACTGCTATCATGTCTCCCCTAGTCCTTCTTTTCATTAAACTAGACATACCCAGTTCCTGCAACTGTTCTTCATATGTTTTAGCATCCAGTCCCCTAATCATCTTTGTTGCTCTTCTCTGCACTCTTTCTAGAGTCTCCACATCTTTTTTACATCGTGGCGACCAAAACTGAATGCATTATTCCAAGTGTGGCCTTACCAAGGCATTATCAAGTGGTATTAACAGTTCACCTGATCTTGATTCTATCCCTCTGTTTATGCAGCCCAGAACTGTGTTGGCTTTTTTGGCAGCTGCTGCACACTGCTGGCTCATATCTAAATGGTTGTCCACTAGGACTCCTAGTAAGATCCCTCTCACGGTTACTACTATTGAGCAAAAAAACCCCCTACTATTAGAAAGAAGGCTATGTATTATTGTCCTCTTTCTCTATTCTGAATCACTCTTTCTCCAAGTTTAATTCCTAAAGAAGCTTATCATTCAGATGAACATTATGATATCTAGTACAACTGTTTACTTTAACATATTCCACATTCTGTCATGATCTATATATAACCTGCTTTCCAGTTTGCAGTCGCATTCACACAATATACGTCTCTTTGATGTGTTCATAGTTCTTGGCCATACAGCATTTGATTATTCCAGGTCTTCTGACTTTGGAAAATGAAAGAGTTCATTCCCTTTAAAAGAGAGGAGAGATTTCTAGAGAAGTCTTTGGAGAGGCTGAGGAAAAGGTAGGATTTTCTATGTCCCATTTAAGCAGCCTCCGAGTAACATATAAACATTGAAGAAGCTTTAGAGGATCAGGGTATTGAAACCGAAATGCGCACAACTTAGGTTTTTGCCGTTCTTATAGAAATACATAAAACATATAGCCATTAATTTGTATTTAGGATTTTGATTTTGATTTCCTGTGGTGTGCTTAATTCTAAATTTCTACATGTCTTGATAATCATTTATTGATTTTATTTATAATATTTAGAAGTTGCCCAACTACAAAATCTTTGGATGGCTTATATGTTAAAGCAGACCGACAGAGAAGAGACAATTTCAAAAGATAGGATTGTTTAACTTTATTCTTGAAGCTTTTTTCCAGCTTTTTTATTTTTTAGAATCTTCTTCTGAACTAAAATATTTTATACTATCTCCAAATTAATTAGTACTGGCTCAGCATACCTCTTTCATTTTTTTTTAAGTTTAACCTATATACTTGATATCATTAATTTGCAGTCCATTTCACCTTCTGCATCTTGAAATGTCAGGGCTGATCAGTCTGAACTTCTCCATCCTCTGCTTCTTATTATGTAGCCCTTTTGAGTTCACTGTTGTTATTTGATACCCTCATATAGAATGTGTGTTTATATTGCTAAAAAACAGCTGTGGCAACAAGCAAGGAATTCTTTTCTTTTACATCCCGTAAATGTTATTCCATTTGCCAGGCAAAATATTAATGCAGTTCCAGGTTCTTTTCCTACATTTTTAAAGCATAACATTTAAAATCTTGCTATTTAAGATTCTTGCTGCTATGACAGCATTGCTATTTTTATTTTTTCGTTTTTAAACTGTTTATTGGAAATTGAATTGGCAAAATTAATATACCTATTGCATTTAAGATAGACCTATGACCACAATTGAGCCCAAAATTTCTGTTGTTAAGTGAGACATTTGCTAAGTGAGTTTTGTCCCATTTTACGACCTTTCTTGCCACAATCGTTAAGTGAATCCCTGCAGCTGATAAGCTAAAAAAGTTAAGACCTTTCTTATCACCATTGTTAAGTGAATTTGGCTTCCCCATTGACTTTGTTTCTCAGAAGGTCGCAAAAGTGGATCACATAACTCCAGGACACTGAAACCGTCATAAATATGAACCAGTCGTCAAGCATCTGAATTTTGATCCTGTGACCATGGGGATGCTGCAATGGTTGTAAATGTGAAAAATGGTCATAAGTCACATTTTTCAGTGCCATTGTAACTGAACAGTAGGTAAAGGAACTGTTGTAAGTCAAGGACTACTTGTATTTCTTGCCCACCAGCTTAACTTTCACTCCAGCTTTTTTGTGAAGTTAGGCGTATATATAAGCAAAGCATGCATCTCACCCAGTTCCTTAGTACACTTAATGCACTTTGTGGAGGACTTCTTATAAAAACCCTGCTTGTATTTTGCTTGAGGTAAGCCAGGGTAACCCTTAAAGAAATAAATAAAAAGGTGATCCAGGGAGGATTAATGGACATTGAATAATTATTCATGGCCATACTTACTTCTGTGGATATGAAGCGTCCTGCTTAGTAATCGCTGACTATTTTAATAGGATGTTTTGGGTATTATGCAAGCCACAGGAGTGCATCATTGCAGGAGTAAGTACAGTGACACAGTGCAGCTTTAAGACAACATACATGATTTTCTGGCTATTCTCTTCAAAAGCTCCAAATAAAGCTTGTCCCAAGCTTATTTTTCTGTCCCTTGATATGGTGTGGCAAAAAAATAAAAAATAAAAATACCCACAATCATCTGAATAGCATAGAATATCTACTATTTTTTGCTGATATATTTTGTGAATTGGATCTTGACTTGCTTTAGAATTAAAAACAGCAATAGCACTTACACTTACATACTGCTTCATAGTGCTTTACAGACCTCCCTAAGCAGTTTAGAGAGTCAGCATATTGCCCCAACAATCCGCGTCCTCATTTTACCACTGGTGAGAATCAGACTGCTGGCAATTGGCAGAATTAGCCTGCAATACTGCGTTCTAACCACTGCTCCACCATTTATTATATAAGTAATGAAATATGTATGCTACTTATCTTTACTTTTCCACTTCCAAATAATGTAAGCCATCAGATGTACTAATTATATACGAATTTCCTTTATGTAACATATTTCGAAAATTTAGGCATGGCACATCTCACTGTCCAAGTGACTGGGAAATTTACAAATACAATCGTAAAACAATACAAAAGAGACACAATTAAAAGCACAATTAGAGCAGAATGAAGAATAGAATTAAAACAGAGTTTTAAAATGTGTTAAAGGGCCGAGGGATTTATATTTATAAATATAAAAATTAACTCAGAAAGCTGAATCTCTGTATTATGAATGGTAGAGGTGGATGAAATTAATGTGGTTTATATTTTGCTTTTATTTTACTTCAGTTCAATTGTGTCTGATTCTCAGAGACTGCCTGAACAAGTTCTTGACTTTGGGCCAGTCACTTTTTCTCACCTGTAGGATGGAAGCAATGGCAAACCATTTCTGGAAGAAAAACTTACCAAGAAAATTGTTGGGATTTGTCCAGGTAGTCTCTAAGAATTCAGTGGAAGACCTCCCTCCCTCCATCCCATATCTATATCATCTATCTGTTTATCTTTGTATAAAATGTGTCAGACCATTATCCTTTGGTTTCTTCACTTGGTTGAATGCTGTCATGCAGATCTCTGCCTGAAGAAGGAGGTAAAGATTATGTAGAAGCGGTATCCCCAGAGCAGATATATTTGCAAAAGTACCTAAAATAGGGGAAATGGTGTATAAAAATATGTACAAATGCTTGTCAAAACATTTGCAAATGAATGCAGAAATGAGGTAAAACATATTTTTGTTAGAAAACGATGGATGTTACAGAATGTGACACAGATTAATCCATCCATAATAGATATTCCTTCCTTATTAAAATGATAAACTGTAAAACCAATTGCTACATTGGGTTGTTTTAAGTTCATCATTCTAATGAAGAATTCTTTTTAGAAAAGTAGGATATAAACAATTTTTGAACTAGAAATTGCCTACTATTTTTGTTCCAGTTTATCTTAACTACTTCAAATATCTCTTCTAGTGACAGGGTAAACTACAACTGTTTCTTCACTGTTGATACCTTGTAATTTAGGTTTTCTCCTTTTTAATGATGGTTATTTTCAAAAAAACAGTTCTGGCAAAGTGACAATAGGGATTCACATGATTTAATGAAAGAAGACAGGATGCAACTGCCCATATGAGGAGGCAAATACTTGGTGCTCCACAATACAGCTGACAAAAATACTGAATTTTCTTCAGTGAATTTCACTAATGTTTTGTGATATTTTATGCGGGGAAAGAAACAATTGAAATGACAAAAGCCTTCTGAAAGGAAAGATCTGCCTTTTCATTTTCATGTATCATTAGTTAGTAACCAGGAAATGCTGGCATTTCCAGTTCCACATGCTTTTTGTATATGGCCCTAAGATACTTGATGACAGGCGCATACACTTTTGGATGGTAATTTTGTAATATTGATAACTTCAGTTACAGCTGTGAAGTGAGTGATTTGTATTGGGAAGTCAGTAGAATAAATATGTGCCAGCTACTCTTATGAAATGCCTCTGCAGTTCTCATGTGGCTACTGTTTATCTGAGTATTGCTTTCAGTCAGCTGTGACACTCTTGTGTGTTTGTGTGTGAGTGTGTAAGTGTGGGAATGTGAAAGAAAGGGGGGGAGTTATTGCAGGTTTTTTGTAACAGAAAATTGTTTTTAAGCTTTGTGCAGAAAAGCCACAAATAGCTGTACAATCTGCTTTAGAGAAATAGGCTATAATGCCAGTGGGAAATGTGAACTGCAGAAATAATTTCGTTCTCTCTCTTTGCCTTTCTGTGATAGAAAGTAGGATAGACTTTCTCATCATCCTCTAGTATGCATTCATTGGAAGTGGGATATAGGAGAAAGTACACCAGAGCGCATTTTTAAATGAAAACATGGCTTTAATTCCAAATATTGAGGCCAGTTATATTTCATTGCTTCTGAAAAAGTCTGAGCAGAGAAATCGTTTTATTCATTTATTCAAATGGTTTTAGAGCTGTCCATCTCACAGCAGTGATTCTGGGAGGCGAACACTGATTAAAAGCTGCACTACAACATATAGCCTATGACACCTTGTTAAAACACCAGTCTCAAAATGTCAGTTTACAGCTCACCTATGTTCTTGGCCCAAATGCCTGGGAGAATAACCAGGTCTACTGACTCTTATGGAAAACTAAGCTAAGTGAATTGTATCCATCTGGATCAGTGGTGGGTTTCAAATTTTTTTACTACCAGTTCTGTGGGTGTGGTTTGGTGGGTGAGACATGGCTTGGTGGGCGTGGCTTGGTGGCGTGGCATGGCATGGGAAGGATACTGTAAAATCTTCATTCCCACCCCATACCAGGGGAAGGTTACTGCAAAATCCCCATTTCCTCCCGATCAGTTGGGACTTGGAAGGCAGAGAATAGATGGGGGCGGAGCCAGTCAGAATTTTTACTATCGGTTCTCCAAACTACTCAAAATTTCCGCTAACGGTTCTCCAGAACTGGTCAGAACCTGCTGAAACCCACTTCTGATCTGGATCTCTGGGGGGGGGGTGTTTCAGGGCAGGCCTCAGCCACAGAGAAGACTCACCATTCCAAGGTTTAAACATAGCAGTAAAGTATTTTAAAAATACTTGACCTCCCCACAGCTTTTTTCTATGGATGTTGTACATAACAATTATGGGACTCTTCTAAACTACTAAGAGAGAGAGTGTGCTTTGCCTTGTTTAGTTTGGTTTGTTGTGTTATCTGGCTTGTAAAGTACAACTTGTGAGGTATTGCTTTGTACACAGTTGTGCTTCTTTTTAGTAAAACACGGTTAAGTAAAACTTAATCTTAGTAAGGTATGATTTATGAACCAATTATTTGTATTTATTGATATAGGTGTAGGAGAAAAAATGTATTTTGCATTTGAAGATGAAATTATTTCTTTTGCTCTTTCCAGACTCATGGAAGCACAATAATTAAATATTTCTAAATCTCTGAAGATTCACAACGATTGCTGATGTTGATAGAAGTTAAAATACAAACTACATGGAGGGATGCCTGCTCTTACTTTCTTGTTACATGACAATATTGATTATTGCACTTGTGGTTGCTACAGTAGTGTTGTGGCCTGCTGGCCGCCAGCCCCTCCAGCAGCGAAATCAGATGAGGAGGAGGTGTGGGAGTCAGGATCAGCATCAAGGCAACCTGAGAGCTCTGAGGGGGAAGAGGGAATGGAGCTGGCAGAGAAAGAGAGAGAGACAGAGGCGGAGCCTGGGCCATCCGTCAGCCCTCAGATGGAGAGTCAACAGCCCCCAGGTTTGGGGGGTGGCTGATGAGGAAGAGAAGAGACTCACAGCTGAGTCCAGTGCCTGACACATGGATGCACAGAAGACAGAGGAGAGGAGAGCAGTGGAAATCTGTGGGCTGATCCTTGGGATGGAAGGATCGAATCACAGCTGCTAACGAAGACCCACCCTAGCTCTGGAAATAAAAGGCAGGGGGCAGAGATGAGTAGATGTGGCAGACAACTATCCTTCTCCCTGCCAGGCAGACTTGTTAGCCTGCGTTGAGAGAGAAACTTTTTGCCGGGGCTGCTGGCATTCCTAATAAAGGAACCACTGATTTAAATACAGAGGGTTTGTTATGTTCTGGGGAGCTGGGTCAGAGCAGGTAGGTTTACAGGAAAAACCAGCTTTAAGTGATACATCATATAAAATATATATGGTCAGGGTGAATATATGAAACAACAGTTAGTAAACGTGTCATCTAAAAATTATCGGTCTTGTTTTGGGAAAAAAACTTTTGTTGGATACAGTGTTTTTATTTTTATTTATTTATTTACTCTATATTTAGTAAAAGTTTTTGTATGATAAAAGATAAACCAAAAGAAAAAAAAACCAGAAAATGACAGAAACGAAGCTAAAGAAATATATCAGCATCTTCTAACTTTCTTTTCAACACATAATTAGATTCTTATTTTCCCCTTAACATTTCAATATTTTATAAATCCTCTGACCCCTCCCTCCCTCATTTAGGCCACATCTTTCTTAATATTCAAATCCATAAATGAGAAGTTCACTTTTTCTTCTTTCTGCCAAAATTCCATATAAAGTTTCAGGTCCTTCAGAAACAAAAGTTGTTTGTTTTCTGACCAACAGTTTAGTTTCACTATTTCTGCAAGTTCTGACATGTTCACAATCCATTTCTGACATAGTCACTTTTTTAAGCACATCCCAACATTTGTCTCTTCCTCCAGTATCAAACAGGTCATAATGAGGCCAGACATTTTTAAAACTAGTTCATTGACTTTAGTTTAAATATATATGCTCATTCCATTTACTGTATTTAGAACTATTTTAATTCTACTTTATGCATAAACTGAGAGGCCGTCTAAATTCATTTTAAGAAGTGATCTAGTCGGTGTTTTTAACAACGTAACATATATCTTTGCTCCATATGCAGCAAAATATCATCCAGGTATCTAAACCAAGACTTTCTTTTTTTTACTATTAGCTATGAAAATCAGGAATTATGGGTATTAGATTAATTATCACGTTACAGCAGCAGAGAATTCAGAGAGATTTAGTATTAAAAATATGTCCTGCCTTATTAGCATTGTTTTATATTTACTACATGTTATAAAATACTTTATCATTAGAATTGTTCAAACTGAGATTGAATTTCTGAGCATGCTGTCATACAAATCAGAAACAATTCATTTAGGTAACAAAAACGATGGTACAGGGGATTTTTCAAATTTTAAAATTAAGTAACAAATGAAAGTTTTCAAAATGCTAATGTCTGTTTAGTAATCTGACTACCTCTCTTTCCAATTAAAATTATCTTACTCTCAATATTGATAAATTCAGATTGACAGGTAATTGCATTCTTTTACCTGTTCTCATTGTTTACTTAGCAAACTTTCTTAATTTTCCAAAGCTATTGAAAATATTCAGGCTTCACATGGTCATTTCTTTATCCTTCTGCATGGTGGGTTTTTAAAAAAAAATATTTGTTTACACTATTGTAATATTGGAAGTATTTTACTCCAAAGGTAATCTATAAGAAGATCATATAAAAATCAGCATTTTCAATTTAACTTCATAAATTAAGAAGCTACTATATTTTTTAATAATGCTAATTTTAGTATAAGGTTTTGAAACGTATTGACAGTACAAATGGAAACCCATGTTAAAAATTCCACATTAAAAGTTCTGTAAGTTTAATAAGAATGGCCAGCAGTTCCAGGATTAAGAGATTCTGGGAGTTGTAGTTCAAGAAAATCTTAATGGCCATAGATTCCAAGATTCCACACTTTGGTATACAACTAGTTTCAAAGGGTCTTTGTATATCAAATGTTTTTATGCATAAACTTAACAACTACAGATACTCCTCAATTTATGACCACAATTGAGCCCAACATTTCTGTTGCTAAGTGAGATAGCGTTAAGTGAGTTTTGCACCTTTTTATAACATTTCTGGCCACAGTTATTACGTGAATCATTGCAGTTGTTCAAGTTAGTAACCCAGTTATAAAGTGAATCTGGCTTCCCCATTGAATTTCCTTGTCAGAAGACCCCAAAAAGTGATCACATGACCCTGTCATAAATATGAACCAGTTGCCAAGCATCTGGATTTTAATCATGTGACCATGGCAATGCTGCAACGGTCGTTAGTATGAAAAACAATCATAAGTCACTTTTTTTCAGTAACTGCAAATAGTTACTAAACAAATGGTTGTAAATCAAGGACTTCTGTATTTTGTTAAATTGTACCACTTAGACCAGGGGTCTCCAACCTTGGTGACTTTAAGCCTGGAAGACTTCAACTCCCAGTTGAATTCTGGGAATTGAAGTCCTCCAGGCTTAAAGTTGCCAAGGTTGGAGACCCTTGACTTAGACACTGCAAGTAGATATGACACTCAGTATCATTGGTTGTTTGCAAAATATAGCATAGTTGGAAGAACTTCATAGGAAATTTCTAATCCAGTGGAAGAATCTTCTATGGAAGAAATGGTTTTATGTGATCTCTACAGTTGTGCCCTTGCACAACTGCTCTAGATATTTGGGAATCCTCTATAAAGGGGGGATGATAGCACTTGCACAGGAGGAATTATTGGCATTTGGTATTCATTGTCCTTTTTGCTAAAAGAATTATTCTGAAAATTCCACTTAGAAATGCGAGTGCTGATGGGGGGGGAAAGGTCACTGACAATCCAGGAAATATCTTTCATACACCAAGCACATTCCTCCTGAAAAAGGTTAGGAGTCCCTGAAAGTCTGCAGACAATGCTGCTGTGGTGTGAACCTTGTCCAGAGTAGGCTCCACATAGTAGAGACTTTACTTCATTTATGGCGCATCATGAGGTCAGATAAACTTTTCTGCCCCAGCGCTACCTCTAAATTGCTGGTACACAAAATGATTTTCTCTAAAATCTTATTACAAAAAGTCTTCAAAATAATCAACTGGCAGATGGAGCCAGATGTTGCTTCGGTCTCTAGTGTAGAGGAGAATCCTTATTTTATTCCAATGATCCTTTTTCTTAGTCTGGCTCCTTTGTTGGCATCCGCAAGTAAGATGTTGACAGAACAAATTTTGATTTAATTTTCAAGCCAGATCAATCTTTATTACAGTCATAGATCAGCATACGTTTTAATTTTAATTAGAAAGAGAGGCAAAGGGGAAAAAAAACCTTAGGATTAATTTTCATCTTTCAAAAACTGGGGGGGAGTGGCTCCATATAAATCATACCCAGAGCTGATTTAGAAATATTCCATTGTATTTATTATAGGCACCACTGAAAAATGTTCTCAATATTAACTCATTCATTTTCTTATGGTGCGGGTGCTGCTAGTAATTGCTAGTACTACAAGCAGACCCCTATATTTAGTGGATGCTCGTATGCTGAAAAAGACATGGGATATCTTGGTTAAGTTGCTGTTTATTCTTACTCTCTCAAAGATTGTTGCAGGCAAATCATAACCCTATTGTAATGAAAATGCACCGAGAAGCCTTCCCTGTGGTGGAGAGCCCTTTTGCTGAAAGGATAGCATGCCTGTATCTAATATTATTGCCTTTCTGTTTTGGATGAAAATCTGCTTTTTGTTATTTGGGAGTTAGTTTTCCAGTAGAGGAATGCAGAGATAAAATTGACAAAGGAATGCAAGAACTGTCAGCAGAATTGTTAAGAGATAATAAACAAATGTGCAAAAGAGGACATAGCTCCAGAAAAGAAGGGTGCAATAACCCTGCCTTGATTCTATATAAGAGAAGGAAGAGATATATATTGTGGCAGGCTTTCAAGATTCTGTTGTTATATACCCTATAGCAACTTTGTGGTGTCTGTTTCTGTCCTGACTGTCACAGTCACATTTCTGACTGTGATACTTGTTTATTTCTATGTGGTTTCCGAGTGTGTGATTTTGAACAATTCATTACCTATTTTATTTTTAGTTTACTTGTTATGGAATCTCTCGGCAACGGGCAAACTATAAATACCTTACACAAATAATTGTACTCCTTTTTCATAGCAGTTTTGTAGTAAGAATGAAAACCCCTACACATTGTATTCAAAATCTTGTGATCCTCTGTTAAGGGGCAAAAGAATGTACATGAGAAATTGAACATCAGTTTATTTTATCTTAAGTATTCATTAAATTATCGCTCCCTTTCACTCAGGAATTCAAGATAGCTTATATAGTGTTTCCTTCTGTGATTTCCCCCCACAATAACCCTAGGGCAAATAACAACCAATAATCTTTATTACAATCCAAGATCAGAAATAAGTTGGACTGAAAGCAGATGGTTTGTTTATTTATTAGTTCGATTTATATATGCCGCCCTTCTCCGGAGACTCAGGGTGGCTTACAATGCATTAAGCAATAGTCTTCATTCTTTTGTATATACCTGCTTAGTAGGGCTTTTTGGCCCCCCCGAGCGGTGTTCTATTTTATACAAAGTCAGCTTATTGCCCCCACAAACCGGGTCCTCATTTTACCTACCTCGAAAGGATGGAAGGCTGAGTCAACCTTGAGCCTGGTGAGATTTGAACTAGCAGTAATTGCAGGCAGCTGGCAGCTAAGTGCTACTTTAACAGCAGTAGTTTAGTCCACTGCGTCACCAAGGCTGAAAGTCACTCAAGGAGCTTCTGTGAGAAGGGAAAGTAGAACTAGAATGAATCTTGCTCTTCATCCAACACTTTAACCACTAGATCACTGGTTCTGATACCAGTCATGTATGCTTATACTGTACCTTTCTCATATGGCTAAATATCCCACTTATTTGTCCCTTTTTATTTGTTTCCTCCAGAACTGAAAGCTGGAGAGCCAATTAGGAGTAATGGTTAAGGCAGCAAGGTAGAAAATGGGAGACTGTGAGTTCCAATGTTGTCTTGGGCATGAAAGGAAGCAGGGGGGGAGAGATAATTCACAGCAAGCCTGTTTGGAGTTAGGGAAGAATAGTAAATTGTGAGAGACAATCAGTGGGGGACAAAAGGCAAATCATTTTCTTGTTATGTTTTTGGCTAATCCTTCCTTTGGCTATATGGAAATGAGTAATAATGTACTGTTGATAGAGCAGCCATGCCAGTAGAGTTATCTAAGGGGCATATCCCTTGTGGCAGGTGGAGATAGCTGAATACATGGAACCGTGGTCCAAAGTGCATCTAGCTTTAGCTACCTTATATACTCGAATATAAGCTAAGCTTTTCAGCCCGTTTTTCAGGCTGAAAAACGCCCCCTCGGCTTATATTCGGGTCACGAAAAAAATGACTTTTTCCCTGAAACTGGCTCCCAAGGCTTGCTAGGGGCATGAGGGGTGTGCCTAGCAAGATTCTTTGCAGCCCCCTGGAAGCAAAAACGGGCTGGGGGGGGGGGCTTAAAGGGAGAAAGAAACAAATAAATCCTCATGTTTAGGGAGATCCCATGTGCACTGACCTTGAATTGAGAGCTGATTGTAATTGGCTGCTAGCTAGCCTTCTTGTAATTGGCTGCTAGCTAGTGGGTTCTCCCAGCTTGGCTGTCTCAGGAATTCTGGGAGTTGAAGTCCACAGGTTGTAAAAGGGCCACATTTGCCCAGCCCTGGTATCTCTTAACAGAGGCTTCACCTTGCCTGAAATTAGATCAAGCCAGTGACTGGGTGGGCGTGGCTAGCTGGTCATGTGATATATGTGTATAGGGACTACTCAGAGGGCTGAAAAAGGTCATTTCTGACAGGTCCTCACACTTCTGACTGGTCCTCACACTTATGACCATCGTCACATTTATGCCCGTGCAGCATTCTTAAACCCATGTCACTCATTTCACAACTGCTTCTCTTTACCATGGTGACAAGATAGGGCAAAAACGTAAAATGTGAGGACCGTCGTAAGTTTGACGACTGGTCACAAGTGCGAGGACCAGTCAAAAATAACTTTTTCAGCCCTCTGAGTAGTCCATATGCACAAAAGGACTACCCAGAGGGCTGAAAAAAGTGATTTCTGACAGGTCCTCGCACTTTTGACCAGTCTTTTTTTATTTTGAAATTTACCAGTAGCCGCTGCATTTCCCACCCCCGGCTTATACTCGAGTCAATGAGTTTTCCCAGTTTTGGGGGGTAAAATTGGGGGGGTCGGCTTATATTCGGGTCAGCTTATACTCGAGTATATACGGTATATATGTGTCCCAGACCTAAATAAAAGGGATGAATTTTCCACTTCTGTTTTGTAAGTCTAAACTACTGTAAGGGGGAAAATATGCAGAATACAGGATGCTGTTATCTTGGGTAGACAGAGAGATAAAATGTTAGATTGCCACAAGACAATGTTTGTCTTGATTTCAAGTTTTAAAAATCACATCACATGAACAGCAATGTTGCTTAGGGGTATAAATGGATCGTGTCTGTACTTGCAACACCTGCCTTGGTACTTCATGACATTTCTGAATATGGAGATGATTCACTTAGTGTTTCTGGAGGCATTTCGAGCTGTGGTCTGATTTCTCTTTCAGAACAGGTGCCAAAGAAATTTAAGCTTTCTGTACCATCTTCAGTAACCAAAAAGAAAAAAGAAAGAAAGAAAGAAAGAAAGCAAAGCAAAGCAAAGCAAATGAAACAGTTTTTCTCAAGAAGGTGTACATTTTGTTTTTTAGCAACTTTGTATTCCCCTTCTGTTCTTAATATTTCAATGTTCAGCAAAGACCCCTTTAGCAGGAGTGGCAAACTGCTTTCAGGAATATAGGTATTTTTTTTTGCTAAACCTTAGGGCTGGGGTGGCCAAACTTGGCAATTTTATGATCTGTGGACTTCAGGTCCCAGAACTCCCTAGCCAACCGTGCTGGCTGGGAAATCTGGGAGTTGAAGTCCATAAATTTTAAAGTTGCCAAGGTTGGACGCCAGGGTGCCAAACAATAATCCTGTCCCCTTACCTTCCTTTCCCCCCCCCAACCCAGTATTTTGTGCAATTCTCTCTCATTTACAACCTCCTACCAGTGTCTGTTGAACTGCTGCCCAAAACCATTCTTCCTCCTCCATTGGCATCCATATTATACCAGAAGTTATTTTATTAACTCCCAAGACAGGACTGAGAGGTCTGTACGTTTCTTGGTGCATCGCAGTAGCTGGGAGCTGCCCAGTTCTCCTTGCGCTGGGAAATGTGCCATCCAAGCAGAATGAGATATCGTTATAATCAAGAAAATCTCTGTTGCAAGTCAAGAGCATTCACTTCTTGACAGAAAATGCAGGATAGGGTTGCACGTACTCTATTTTGCATGCATGCTGGAAGTCAGTATAGCAGACATTAAAGATAAACATGTCTCTAGGGTGAACTAGGTTACCAGTGGTGGCAGGAAGCCCTTTTAAATCACTCCTCATTGAAGGCAGAAGTAAAGAATATTTTAAGCAGGGATTTCAGTTCTGATGAGGTAATGAAATATATGTAGTGAAACACTAAAATGCAGGAAATGAGTAAAAGTCAATATTGGGAGGAGGGTATATTACTGTAATGATTCATACATACGGTAATATACAACCTAATGATTTAGGAGATAGATACTGTTGACATATTGGCTAACATGAATTCACTCAGTCACACACACACACACAAATTAATATTAAAATACCTGATTATTTTACCACAACATTTATGATCACATTTGCTAGAGCAGACTCCAGTGCTTAAAACAAATGTAATTTGATAACTGTTTGCCATGGGTTGGGGGAGGAGCTAAAGGGCAGCATTCACAGTGAGTCAGAATGAGCATACAATTCATGTTCAGTAGGTTGATTTAAATTGAAATGTTTGATTTTTAAAAACAAGATATTACTTGTTTAAATAGATATTAGAGGAACTTTTTTTTTTCAAACTAAGCCCACAGACATAAAGCAAAGGCCAGGTGACAGGTGACGTGTTTTTTTCCCCCAGTTTCATGACTCTTGAGTATCAGTCATCAAGATGCCACCCATGTGTACTTCAGGTAAAAGCTATGTAGCTTCTCCAATAACAACTAAGAGCAGTTGCAGCACCCATGAGGCCTTGTCCAGACTGGCTTTCCCCATTTTCACTAGTGCCAGTGCCACCTTAGTTGTTTCTGGGTTATTTGTCAAAACTACCTAATTTCCTTTAGATTTCCTTCAGGCCCAGAAATCAGTTTTGTGTCTTTATCCATGACACCTATATTGACATGCTCATGTTTGAATACAATGGTGCATACAATGACATGCTCATGTTTGAATGCAGAACACATTTTTAATCTCTTCATTTTAAGGGTGTCTGGTCTGAAATGGGCAACCCTTGAGTTACGATCAGTCACTTAGTGACTGTTTGAAGTTATGACAAACCCAAACAAAGGAGACTTATGGCCTGGATTTGAAAGTCTGAGGGTCAGGCCCCCTCCATGGTCTCATGACTGAACTTTGGGCACTTGGCAAGATGGCCACATTTATATCTGTTTTCAGCAGCTCATGCTTACATGACCACATTTTATGATGGCTTTGCTGGAAACCTGCCCTTGTTTTTGGCAAAACTATGCTCATAGTAAACCATTGGTTCATTTAACAATCATGGTATCAACTTGGCTCACGAATTAATTAGGGCATCTTTCGGAAACTTCACACATGGCTTTTGCTGAAGAAGTGCAGATTCACTAAATGACCACTGCAAAAAAGTGGTTTTTTATGACTATTACAATATACAACTGCAATGCGTAGGTTCCATTACATACGTATGTCAAGACCTACTTGTATTTATGATTAGGACTCTTTCCTAATCATTCAAAGTCATCTTCTAGGCATGTACTGATTGGATTGTATCAAACAGTGCTGCAATTGTGGCATATAAATAACACATCACAAGGTCCACTCAACTTTATGTCTTCAGTTTCCTATATGGCACTAAAGGAGCTTACATTTTCTATTTAACTTAGAAGGTATACCAAAAAATGGCAATATCGTGGTTAGCCAACTCAGCTGTGCTCAGTCAAACCCCACAGCACTGAATGCCACAGCTCTATCGTTATCACATCTTATTAAATAAATAAATACTGCGGCAAACATAAGTTCATTATCTTCGTATTTTGGGACAAGCTGCTTCTTCGGAGCACCATAAACGTCTACAGTAGATCTTTCTATTCTTTGGGACTGTATCTTATTTTATGTATTTTGCACAGATTCATCTTTTGACAGAAGTACTAACAAAGGTTCCCAGAGATTGTGTGAAGAAACTGGTTATAACATTGTGATAGCTTTGGTACCTATTATTTGGTTCTCTGCTGAGGCTCAGTCACTGGAGCTATCTTTGTATTCTGAACCATTGCAGTCTATTCTCCTCTGGAGCAGGTGTACCACCTGGGTCACAATCTTTTGTCTGAGAGCTTGTTGGATCCGTTCTTCTTTTGCTCAGAACAAAATAGAGAGAATCCTCATGATGTGGCCTCTTTCCACAAAAGCTCTTAATTCCATTAAGTGATCATCTTTTGTGGACTTTTCACAAAAGTGTCATTACCAAAATACACTTTTCTAAGGACAGCATATTTATTACCTTTCCCCCCAATCTTAGGATTCCTCCAGGCTTTTGTCATTTAAACCAGGGGTGTCAAACTTAAGGCCCAAGGGCCAGATCCGGCCCACAGGGTGCTTAGATCTGGCCTGTGAGGCCACCCTAGAAATAGCGAAGGAGCCAACGCGCGGTACCTCTGCCAACAAAAATGGAGCTTGTGAGGGCCGTTTTATATCATCTCTTTATGTCTGCCAGTTAATAAATCCTTCTTCTAGTTAATAAACCATGGATGAAGCCCAAAAACTCTGAAAAGCTAGTTATTTAACTTGGAAACTTAAGTATTCAAGTAATCATCTGTGAATTCTCACAATTCACCTACTATCTCACTTGTTATTGGGTAACTTTAACATTTCTTCTTGGTTCACTCATAGATTCAGTCACAGATTCAATCATGTTTGGAATGCATGAAGGATGAGATTTTTTCCAAAAATACTATACACTCTGGAAAACTCCAAGCTAGCTTTGTGCATAATTAAAATTAATAATCAGTGAATTCACTGAAGACTACTTAAGAATTCAGATTACCAGGCACTGCCTATGAGCAGTGTTCCTGAGAATTTTAGACTAAAATATGCCTATGGCAAAAACTGGTTTTCAAAGATATTTGAATTTTAAAAATTGTACTTTTGCATTTTAACTATATAGTAGCTTGTCAGGATTTAAAGTTTTATAAACTTTTATTAATACATAAAGTCTTCTGGGAAGGTGACAGAATTTATTATTTTTGTTAATAGCTATTTGCAGTTTACTAGGCTATTTAAAAAACATTCCATTTAAATCTATCATTCATCTTACTCCTCAGTATTTGAAGAAGAGGAATAAGCATACAGGATAAAGAGGAAAAAAACCCTAACATTTTTATTTAATTGCAATTTTATTTCCATTCTTTAATTAGAATTTTTCAGCATATCAAATGACATTCTTTGTCTAAAGTTCAGAACAGCTAAAAATAGTTGAATAATAAACTGGATGCAAAAATGACCTTCTGGAGGCATGTCTTTGTCGCTCACAGTTCTCAAACTTACTAAAAGAGTATGTCACAAAAATAAAAAATAAAAATAATCTTACCTTCATTGTTTCAGATAATTAGACAGGTTTCTTGACACAAAGCTCATTCTCAAGATTATTTTTAAATTATCAGTCTATATTTTCTTTATGCTAGTGGGAGAAGACTTCACACTAAAATAGCACAAATGCATTTCTTCTTTCTTCTTAAAATACTTTGGACATAAGCCATGGGCATTGCTATACCACTTAAATGTTGAAATAATTAAGTAGTCATCTGCAGTATTATACCAAACAGTGGGGAGCATCATCAAATTAACAGCTACAAATTTGCTCAAAGCTTGTATGGAATTATAAAGCCTTAACAGTCCTTCTGAAAAGGCCATTGATATGAATGTGGTTTCTCCTGGAAATCAGTTTAGGATACTTCAGACTTAGTGTAAGAAAAATCTCCAATTCTAGTATTCTACAATGTGGTTTTTATTTTATATACAATAATTTTATTAAACATTACAACTAGATAAAAACTAGTGCAATAAAAAAAAAGAATAGAAAGTAAGAAAATATAAAAAAATAAAAAAGAATAAATAATAATGATAAAGAAAAAAATATATAAAGAAGTGACTTCTTCCTTGATCATAACAAATATAAACAATTTTAGCAACTTATTACTTTATCTTAAAATACAACAAATGATCTCTTCCCATATTCTCTCTCTCAGCTATAAAGAAGCCCTTAAAACCTTCTTATTTATCTTATTTGTCTGGTTAGCAAAAAAACCCACCAATAATTACCAGAGATAACAATATATCTAGATCAACTTTGATCTGATATACCAAAATTTATATTGTTTTCTTTTCTTTTTAACAATCTCGTTCTTTAATGTTTTAAATACCCACTTGAAAATCTGTATAGGTGTAAATAGTTCTCTAACTAAGAATTTAACGTGTTAGAGAGGTTGTATTCTAGACCAATTCTTTGTAAACAGTTATGTTAATGATACTCCAGGATCCCTGTACGCTTCATATGCCAAAATTCCATGATGAATTTATTAATTTTCTTTTATATGCTTATTAGGATTTTAATGATGTAATTTCAAATTGGTTTGTAAAGACTGTTGTGAAAGCTAAATAGCTATCCTGGGTAAGATGACTTATCAGAGTTATTTCACATTTTCCACCCAATATTTATTCTGAACTGTCTCCCTGGTAAATGACATTTTTAAACAGAAAAAAAATAGATATCAGTGCCCTATCTTGGAGTTATTGATAAAAAGTAGATCTTTTCATTGACTGGCTAACAACAAAACTATTTTTCAACCTGAAAAATACCTTTCAATATTCTTCAAAAGAGACACAGCTTCTAAGAAGGGCTATTCTAGAGCAAGGTATGAGTTGTAGATTCCATAGCCAAATATGGGCACTGTATATTTTATTTTTTTATTTATTTATTAAATTTATATACCGCTCTACTTCCGAAGGTCTCGGCAGTGAACAGTTAAACAATAAATACATGTGATACAGATATTTAAAAGCCGTTAAATACAATTAAATAATTTGGTCCAGAAATAAAAT
The DNA here is from genome assembly GCA_012654045.1 of Ptyas mucosa. Classification (NCBI taxonomy): domain Eukaryota; kingdom Metazoa; phylum Chordata; class Lepidosauria; order Squamata; family Colubridae; genus Ptyas; species Ptyas mucosa. The sequence goes on from WNWU01013616.1 coordinate 2,810,474, forward strand.
AAAATTAAAAAACCTCAAATTTATAGGGCAGATTCAAAATTTAAAAGCAGTTTTAAAAGAGGTTAGGCCAGGCTGGCCTGTTGGAATAGAAATGTTTTGAGGGCACGGCGGAAAGCACGAAGATCCGGGATTTGTGGTGCCACAGCCATCAAAGATATTTTTCATGTTTTGTTTGACTGTCAACTCAATGCCTCTTTTAGGCTTAGATATTTAACAACCCTAATTGCAGGGGTTCAGACCAAAATCACAGATTGTCCTATTTCCTCCCTGGTTGTAATGTATTATTATGAGCAGAAAGTTTATAGACAAGGCATTTTGGAATGTGTTATATTGAACAGATCAGGGTATCATGTACAAGGGATGTATTTATTCGAAGGTTGATTTTTTTTTTTTGTATTTACCAGATATGTATTTGGTATATGTATTATTGTTGTATTTTCTTTTTATCTATTTTATTCTGGGATTAGATTTTGTATTTACCTCTATTTTAATTTCTTTGATATGGTCATAAGATTAATAAATTAATAAACTACTAGTAGTTTACTACCTAAGCTGTTTTCTATGGAGAAGGGAACAAAGAGAGCCAGGTGGTATAACAAACAATATTTGTGTTAGGAAGGAAATAGAAGTATCAACCTAGAAATAGTAGTTAATAAAGAACAAGAGTTGTCCGATTTAATAAATCTTATAAAAACAAGTTTTACATAATTTTTTCTCATTTTTTTAATTGCAGATTTGGCAGCCCTATCCAGAACTAGAATCATTGAATGCTGGGGGAGCCAGTACAATTTTTGTATGGATATGCTTACAGACATACATTCTTCCTGTTTTTAGAGCATTTTATGGTACTTGAAAGCCTGCAGGGGATAAGCATCCCAGTTATCAAAGAATTATCATATGAACCACTACAGGTAATCATTTTATTTTTTCTAAACAGTATTAACGTGTTATATAAGAACAGTACTTTGATAACAAATTATAGCAAAACATGGATTTATTGGACCAGCTAGGAAGAAGGACTGTCCATTATAGCTGAATGTCTATTAAATTTATGTAACTGAAAAAATGTGTGTGTGTATATATATGTGTGTGTGTGTGTGTGTGTGTGTGTGTGTGTAGGTCTTTGGTTATTCGGGTTTTCTCCCGTGTAAAATTGGAAGTGTCTTGGCGATGTTTCGACGAAGTCTCATTCGTCATCTTCAGGCTGGTGTTCTCGGAAGCACGAAGCACGAAGCCGAGAACACCAGCCTGAAGATGACGAATGAGACTTCGTCAAAACGTCGCCAAGACACTTCCAATTTTACGCGGGAGAAAACCCGAATAACCAAAGACCTACATACAAACACCCGCGAAAACCTCAGAATATATATATATATATATATATATATATATATATATATATATATAT